>JASCZW010001628.1:0-27895 GCA_034211315.2 Aedes japonicus | reverse complement strand
TTGAAGTCGAAAAGAGTTCAATCACTGCACAGTGGTCCAGTAAGCTACTTTAGGCGGACATGAGGCTTTCAATGGAAATTTGTGGTATTAGAGCATTGGTTACTTCTGAGAACTTGTTGCAAACTAGTTGTACTACAATTTGTATGAAATTATTTTTTCTTGCATTAAACGCAAGAGTGGCGTATACTCTAACTTTTTATGAGCCAATATCGTGAGATGATATGTTCAGCAAAGTTGTAGAAATTGTTATTATAAAAACTTTATAGAACATATTTTTTTGTCTAACTTCAAAGCCTACTGCGATAATTCAGAATTTTAGTAAATGATCGTTTTTCGACTAAGAGTCATTCATTTTTAACTTTTACCAGCTGCTATGTTCTACAAAGTTGTTTGTTTAGACATTTGCTACAATTTTGCTGAAAACATCATAGTTGTATTTCTTCTTGTTTTTTAATTTTCTAGTAAACTTTCAGTTCAATTTACGCCATACTATAGGTCTTACAACATTAAATGGAGCACCTGAAAAAATATGGCATACCATGACTTGATTCAACACATCTTAGAGTACGTTTAAGGAGAATTTGGAGAGATGATATTTTTCTATCTTTTTAAAGCGACTTTCTGTAACATACAGTTTTCAATAAAAACATACATCAGGAGCTCAAATAGAATCAAAACACACAGAAATCATGGCTATCTCTGTTCAGTATATGACAATTACCACGTGTTATCATAGAAAAACGCTTAATAGGATATGTTATTCAATATAGCTGGGAAACTACAAGTTTGATCTTCAAAAGAGTCATTCAATCGCTTTACCGATCGCGAACAGATGTAACATTGTTGTGCATAAGTTCTGTCACACTGTTCCTGTCCCTACAGTGCATAAGCTACTATTACACGGTAACGATATTATTAGGATTGCTGCTCTGCCTTTAGGGATGCTGAGTGAGGAAGCCCAGGAAACGAGGAATAAGTCCATATGGAAATTTTGGGAACGGCATTCAAGGAAGTTTAACCGTATTGTCAGCTTAGAAGACGTTTTCAAGTGGCTTCTTCTCACCTCCGATCCCTTAATCTTGCTTATCAACAGACGTACAACTCGTGGTGAGACACAGTTTGGTTTACCTGAAGAAGCTCGAAACTCAATAAAAATTAACTAATATCCTATAAAGCGTTTTTCTATGAAACCACGTGGTAATTGTCATATACTGAACATAGATAGCCATGATTTCTGTGTGTTTTGATTCTATTTGAGCTCCTGATGTATGTTTTTATTGAAAACTGTATGTTACAGAAAGTTGCTTTAAAAAAGATAGAAAAATATCATTTCTCCCAAATTCTCCTTAAACGTACTCTAAGGTGTGTTGAATCAAGTCATGGTATGCCATATTTTTTTCAGGTGCTCCATTTCATGTTGTAAGGCCTATAGTATGGCGTAAATTGAACTGAAAGTTTACTATAAAATGAAAACAAGAAGAAATACAACTATGGTGTATTCAGCAAAATTGTAGCAAATGTCTAAACAAACAACTTTGTAGAACATAGCAAGCTGGTAAAAGTTAAAAATGAATGACTTTAGTCGAAAAACGATTATTTACTAAAATTCTGAATTATCGCAGTAGGCTTTAAAGCTAGACAAAAAATATGTTGCACAAAGTTTTTTATAATAACAATTTCTACAACTTTGCTGAACATATCATCTCACGATATTGGCTCATAAAAAAGTTAGAGTATACGCCACTCTTGCGTTTAATGCAAGAAAAAAATAATTTCATACAAATTGTAGTACAACTAGTTTGCAACAAGTTCTCAGAAGTAACCAATGCTCTAATACCACAAATTTCCATTGAAAGCCTCATGTCCGCCTAAAGTAGCTTACTGGACCACTGTGCACTGTGAAGATGGATTTTGTTGATGACATACGGGCACAGGAGATTCTTGAAAAGACAACGATCCGTAAGGGAAACCGTTACGAAACTGCTTTACTGTGGCGGACCGATGATCCAATGTTCCCGAACAGTCTACCGATGGCAACACAGCGTCTGATTTCTCTGGAAAAACGACTAGCACGAAATCCATATTTGTACAGCAAAGTGAAGGAGCTGATTAAAGACTATGAAGCGAAACAGTATGCACACAAGGCTTTACCTTACGAGCTGCAGCAGTCAACCCACCAGGCTGTTTACCGCTGGGCGTGGTTACTAGTGAGAAACGTCCGGGAAACGGGACGCAGCTGCTAAAATCGACGGAGTAAGCCTTAATGATCTGCTGCTCAAAGGACCGGATTTGTTAACATCACTTCCAGATGTCCTTCTCCGATTTCGAGAAAAGGATGTAGCGGTATGAGGAGACATCGTTGAAATGTTTCATCGGATGTTGGTCAGAGAGAGTGATAAGATCAGGTTCCTCTTCAGAGACAATCTGGAAGATCCTATACAAACCAAAGTGATGGACGTGGCTATTTTTGGCGCTACATGCTCACCCAGTGTGGTGCAATTTGTAAAGAACAAAAACGCCCGCGAGTTTTCGGAAAGCCATTCACGCGCGGTTCAGGCGATAATTGATAATCATTACGTGGACGATTTTCTCGATTGCTCCGACACGGTAGAAGAAGCTATAGAACTTATCGATCAAGTTAGAATGATTCATTCAGCTGTGGGATTTGAAAAAAGTAAATTTAGATCAAACTCGCCTCAAGCACTGTTAGCTATCGGCGTAAAAGATTGCTCCTCCAATAAACCGCTGAGTAATGACTATTCACGTTTGATACGGACTTTAATATCGGCTACAAACTCCGTCAAAAGCGTTACGCCAACGAAGCGCAAAGTTCTTCAGACAGTTATGAAGCTTTTCGATCCTCCTGGATTTATTTCGCACTACATCATTCACGGAAAAATCCCCATGCAGGAGTTGGAGATCCAGTATAAAGTTGGACGAACCCATTGCGGAACATCCTGTGCAGTAGTCCGGTGGATCGAGCTAATCAAACTTCTTCGAGAGGTGAAAGTGGCACGATGTTATTTCAAAGGAATACATTCTTCAATTATTCGAAATCTTCAACTACATATGTTTGTAGATGCTAGCAAAACTTCCGACGTTTGCGTGGCTTATAGTACGTTCGCACTACTGCTTATATTACGTGATATAGAGTATCTTGATATCAGCAACGATACATCTAGTTTTCACTGGAAATAATGTACATGTCATTTGATATCAAGATACTCTATAACACGTACTATAAGCTGTAGTGTGAACGTACTATTACTTGCAGCTGGAGTACAATGGAGAAGTATTGTGCGCCTTAGTGGGATCCAAGACTAAAGTAGCCCCATTAAAACCGATTTCGATACCCCGTCTTGAGCTGCAAGCAGCATTAATTGGAACACGTCTGGCATAAAACCTCTTGACGGCATTCACTCTCCCGGTCGAAAAATGTTACTACTGTTCGGATTCGACACCGGTTTTATCCTGGCCCCGATCTGAGTGGGCGATATCATCAGTACGTAGCGTATCGAGTTGGTGAAATTCTTTCGATATCACTCGTTACCGACTGGAGACACGTTCCATCGAAACTCATCGTTGCTGACGAGGCCGCGAATTGGGGATCCAGTCCAACGTTTGATCCAGATAGCAGGTGGTAGGAGAAAAGTAGCCATCCGACGGAAGAAACCATCTTCAGATCACCAGTGAAGGACTACGAGCCGCTTTCCAACATCACAACTGCACAATAACAGACCATCTAATTGACAGTTCTCGTTTTTCCATCTGGCGGAGAAAAAATCCAATGCAAGGATCCCCGTTGCAAGGTGATGCAATAACTAAAGGCTGGTTTACAGTTCGGGAAAAGCGTCACGGGATTTGGACACGGGATTTTGCTCGGGATTTGGCGCGGGAAATTTTCCAGATGACGTTTCTCCACATTTCTCCACACTAAGTGACAAGCAAAGTTTGCGTCTCAGATTTTGCGTATTGTTTACGTTCGTGTAAGTTTTTTCCTGCAGGGAGCATTGAAAAATGAACAATTTTGAAGACCGCACCGGATTTCTCACAAATCTTTTGGAGTTTTGCTTTATCAAAATAAATGATAGAAATTTACGAATTATTTTATATAAGTTTATTTTAACGATGTTGTCGATTCTCTCAAAGCATCCCAGTACTTCCGGCACTCTTGGACACTGATGGATTTATTCAGGGACGATATAATAGTACAACTTATTTGTTAGCAAATAGCATCTTAACTGTTTTGTTGTACCAAATAACAAGCAAGGATGTTTTAAAATTTCTTGGCAAAGAGCAACTTTAATGTCAATCTCCTTGTTCCGTTTTGTCGTTTTTGTTACGCGTTTTTTTAACGAACTCTATATTTTCTTCGTCCAATATTTCATCCTGGGTTAGCTGTTCATCAATTTTACTCTAACTGACAAACCTATCAAAGTCTTCGAGCAAATCAAAATCGAAAAAAAAATCATTCCGAACTCGGCTCTCTTTCTGACATTTTAACATTTTTCCCCATCTCGAGTTCAACCCAGTGCTGACAATAGTTATTCACGTCATAGAAAACAAAAAAGAAAAAAGTCACTTTCACCAACTATGCGACGCCTTTTCATTTTCGTCGTGTTGGACCCAAAGCATGAAGATAGTCATGCATTCACAATCAACGTCGCGTCGCATGTGTTTCGTCCAGTGTTTGACCAGGTCCTACGTTGTGTTGTGATGATTTGGTTGAGACACGACGATGAGACGAGTGAAACGAACTGACTACTAGGAGTTAATTTAATACCACGAAGAGGCATCGTGCCTGCTCGATTAGCCACTCTCGATGGGTGGAAACAATGCACGCTGCTGGGGACACGCGATGCTATTCACACTACAAACAGCTGAAATACTTACAAATTAGTCGACGTAACTTATGTTTAACCCCTTACGGACACATTTGCCATTCTTAGATTTAACAACCAAAACATACCAGTTTTCGTCATTTCCCATCTAAGGTGCGACGATTACAAAATATTCATGCATCATCAAAACGATGACTTATGGTTCTTCGCATATTCTTTGTTGCGTGACTAGGAAGTGTTTGTGACGAACAACTAGTTGGCGCCATCGAACTTCTATGGCGTTACAACTTTATTGTTGCACGACGAGAGGCTTCGCGTTTAAAGTCAACATGTTTCGTCGCACGGCATTGAAGGTAACAGACCCCGTCGCTACTGTAGTTATAAAGGGCGATACGGTCAAAATTTGGTCAATATCAACTTGACGTAATTCGTTCAATTTTGCATTTAAAAAACCTGAACACCCCTTCACCCTTCAGTTGTCAAAATGCCGTCCAAGCAAGAAGAGCAGCGTATCAAAATTTTGCTCGCGCATCGCGAAAATCCGAGCTACTCACACGCAAAGTTGGCAAAATCGCTAAAAGTTGCCAAATCAACCGTTACAAATGTAATTAAAGTGTTTGGGGAACGTTTGTCGACAGCCAGGAAGTCTGGATCGAGGGGAAATCGAAAACCGGAAGCCGCTGAGACGACAAAGAGAGTTGCCGGTAGTTTCAAGCGAAACCCTAACCTATCTCTCCGAGATGCCGCAAATAAGCTGGGTGTATCGTCTACAACCGTGCATCGAGCCAAAAAACGAGCCGGACTATCGATTTACAAGAAGGTAGTGACTCCAAATCGCGATGATAAACAAAATACGACGGCCAAAGCGCGATCCCGGAGGCTGTACACGACGATGCTGACGAAGTTTGACTGCGTGGTAATGGACGACGAAACCTACGTCAAAGCCAACTACAAGCAGCTTCCGGGACAGGAGTTTTATACGGCAAAAGGAAGAGGAAAGGTATCAGATATTTTCAAGCACACGAAACTGTCAAAGTTCGCAAAGAAATATCTGGTTTGGCAAGCCATCTGTACCTGTGGCTTGAAAAGCAGCATTTTCATAGCTTCCGGGACTGTCAACCAAGAAATTTACGTGAAAGAGTGTTTGAATAAACGTCTGCTGCCTTTCCTGAAGAAACACGGTTGTTCCGTACTGTTTTGGCCGGATTTGGCATCTTGCCATTACGGTAAAAAGGCCATGGAGTGGTATGCCGCCAACAACGTGCAGGTGGTTCCCAAGGACAAGAACCCTCCCAACACGCCAGAGCTCCGCCCAATTGAGAAATACTGGGCTATTGTCAAGCGGAACCTAAAGAAGACCAAAAAAACTGCTAAGGACGAGCAGCAGTTCAAGGCAAACTGGCTTTCTGCGGCGAAGAAGGTGGACAAGGTGGCTGTACAAAATCTGATGGCAGGGGTCAAGCGTAAGGCCCGGCAATTCGGATTTGGAAAAGCGGAAGCCTAACTGAATATTTTTCCTGAATTTTATACTAATTGAACTAGAAAAAGAAATTTAATTTGATTTTTAAATAAACGATTTCACCGATTTACACGCGTTTTCCCTTGACCAAATTTTGACCGTATCACCCTTTATGTGTTTTGACGATGACTTTTGTCAGCACTGGTTCAAACTCTCAAAATCCGCCCGGAAACAAATCGGAATGACTTGTTCCCGCCATAGAAGAAGTGTGTAGAGATGAATTTTATTTCCCGGCGTAAATCCCGCGAATGGGTTTACACTTCAGGAAAACTATAATTTTTGTGTAGACTTAATTCCCGCCACGGGAATGAAATCCCGGGCTCCATTTAAAACACACAGGCGCCCAAATCCCGTGACGCTTTTCCCGAACTGTAAACCAGCCTTAAGGCCGAGATAACCATCTGGCGATAAATACAAGCACAAGTTTTTACCGATGAGGTAGTAAGTTTGAGCGGTGAAGGTGATCCATCACCAAAGCAGTATCGAAACGTCTCCCTATATGCCGTATGAGGCAAAGTACCCGATAAATCTGCCAAAGAAACATCGCATCGCGTTTTTGCTTGTAGACAGTTTCCATCGTCGGTTGTTGCATAGCAACAACGAAACCTTTGGTAATGAGATTAGACAACACTACTATATTCCCCAATTGCGTACGTTGATCAAGTCAGTTTCGCGGAGTTGTCAACTATGCAAAATCAACAAAGCAATCCCGAAACCACCCATGATGACGCCGTTGCCGAAGGTACGCTTGATTACATTTATTCAAGCTTTTACCTATGTATGTAGGCGTGGATTATTTCGGTCCTTTCAGGTCGGCGATTAAACGAGAAAAAGCAGCAAATACAAAAGTTGAGCGAAGAATGTGCGGTGACTTCACGAATGCCTATAAGACTTGACATTACAACGTACCAGCGGCTCTGGTGGACCCTGGGAGCGGATGGTTCGCTGTGTGAAGACAGCAATGAAATCGATCGCAGAGTATCCCAGGCATCCCAGTGATGAAGTTCTTGAAACGATATTGATGGAAGCCGAAGGAGTGGTAAACACCAGTCTGTATGGGTTAACTGGGATAAAACAACCAGCCATGGAACCTATATGCGGTGGTAACAGTCTCCGTGATAGCTGGGTACTTGCGCAAAATATGGTCACCGGTTTTTGCATAGGTGGATCAGATAGAGTTGGTCCCAATGATTTCCCTGTTGCTGTCGTCTGAATCGTAGGACACTAAGCACATTTGGACGAGAAGGATGTACAAATGCGAGAGAACTGTAGATACCTACAACTAGTATGTACTCGGGATTGAAGAAAGCTTTTTTCTCTTTCAATAGTATAATGACACTTTAATCGAATCAGAAATCGAATGGACTTGAAAGGAAGAGGCTCACGAGAAGACAATGTCGGCCTCCTACCACGAGCCTCCTACCACCAGCTGAAATCAAGGTAGTAGATGAATTCGTGTATCTGGGCTCATTGATGACCACCGATAACGACACCAGCAGAGAGATACAAAGACGCATTATGGCTGGCAATCTTGCCTACTTTGGACTTCGAAGGATGCTAAGATCGAACAAACTTCGCCGAACTACAAAGTTGACCATCTACAAGACAATAATTAGACCGGTAGTTCTCTACGGCCACGAAACATGGACATTACTAGTGGAGGAACAACGCGCCCTTTGTGCCTTTTAACGGAAGGTGCTGGGTACGATCTACGGTGGAGTGCAGATGGAAGACGGAACGTGGAGGAGGTGAATGAACGACGAATTGCATCAATTGCTGGGAGAACCTCCCATCGTACCTTTCGCTAAAATCGGTCGACTACGATGGGCTGGGCATGTCGTAAGAATGTGGGATGACAACCCTGTTAAAATGGTTCTCGAAAACGAACCGAAGGGTACAAGAAGAAGAGGCGCACAATGAGCAATCTGGATCCATCAAGTAGAAGGCGACCTGAGGCTGGCGAGTTACAGCCATGGATCGAATTCAATGGAGACGACTTCTGTGTACAGCAGAGGCCACATCGGCTTTGGTATTATTGGTAAGTAAGGCAATCGAATGGACGAAAAAGCGAATGTTCATTCACATTAACTCGCAGCAATCTTAGAAAAATCTCTAAAAGCTAATTTTTAACACCATTAACACCACCCGTGGGCGAAACAACTGGAAAAGTAATAGGGGTTCCGAAAATCAATCACTGAGAGCGCTCCGTTGTTTCACACTTGGAGCTCATCGAAAAGGGGACAAATTGCGGTATCCTGCCCAGTATTACGTCAGCTTTTCTCCTCCTTAACACAAAAAAGATTTTAAGTCAATAAATACAGGTTGCTGTCTGCATGAACTAATAACACCAGTATCCTCTGACACATGCGAAGGTTATTATTATTATTCTCGTATTTATTGGATTTATCAAAACAAAAAAATATAACATTTCAAAGCCGTACAACTAACGAATAAGAAGCAACATTAGCATTAGCATTAGCATTAGCATTGACGGTTGCACACCTCGTGGATGGAGCTACGATGAGGAATAATTCGTTGAAGACATTGCATGCCACCATGAAACGAAACCAGTTTCTGATACGTTTCTTCACGCAACAATCACCACGAAAAACTCCTCGATCGCTCACCTGGCCACGTCCATGCAACCGTTGGTGATAGGGAGGATTTGGTATCTACCGAAGACACGGGGAACCCACGTAGCCTTCAGTAGATATCAAAGGTAAAAGGAAATGAATAGTCGGAGAGAATAGTTTAACAGAATGCCCTGTTTGGTGCACAGAACAAAAATTGTATTCAAAAATGGTCGTTGGGAGCATCTAGTCTAAGAAGGTTAAGTGATGCTCCATTTATCTTCAAACGGTTGGGACTTTAGCTTTAACTATAGTCCTAGCTCCCTATGGCTTATGGTTATAGCGCCATTACTCGCTCTCTGAAAAGAAAGATGAAAGCGCCGACCCAAAATCATATGTCCCCCCCCCCCCCCATCACACACACACACATTCACACATACCTCACTCGCCCACATCACTACTTCTGTTTGGATTTAGATTAGTGAGCGCCGACTGAAAGTTAAAAGCGTCCAAACAATTCATTAACTGTCAAATATTGCAATTGAATGTCGACTACAATGTTTACAGGTTACAAAAATTATTGATTGTTGATTGTAAGGAAATGTACCTTTATAGTTAACCTTTTATTAAACTTGATAGTTTATCACTGTTAATACTACTAATGTGAAAATTTGAATCAAAATAACCGAGAATAATAGATATCAGCGGCCGCAGCTCTTAAAACAAAATTTTCAAACGAATTAACTCGACAACATCATAAGTATCAGCTAATGACCAATAGGTCTGTGCCATTACAGAGAGCAAAAAATAACAAGAGAAGGGGAAGGCATATTAGATAGGAGAAAGTATGAGAGTAGTTGTTGAATTCAGGGCAAACCCTTTCTCATGAAGAAATAATTTCATACATATCTCTCCTTTTTCGATGTAACTCTTGTCGGGCCACTAATCCAACATACTTACCGCAAGGATTATACATATCGAACAGCAAAACGCACAAAACAATTAGTAGAAGAAAAGAGAGACAGACAGAAGAAGGAAAAGACGATAAGATGCACGTCTGGATATGCAGCGCATTTGATCCCATGATTGAAAATGACAAATACAAATTTGTCAATATATCTTCATACTACCGGAACCGTAATATTTTAATACAATACTTAGCTGAATGTTTGATCCGGTATCCAATTGCAGAAATAGGCAAGACTCACGACTGCATCTTTTATCTAACTGCATGTTCACAAATCTCCTAAGAGAAACTCCTGTTAATCAACTTGCGAGTGCTCATCCGTTTTCAGAACAAAACACTCGGCCAGTGTGTTGGTAGCATCACATAAACGTCCCCGCGGCGGTATTGGTGCCGACCAGCTGCCAATCGTTGGTCGCGCAAAGAAGCAACATCCTACAGGAGAACGACAGTAAAGAAGCCATCTTAAAGAAATAACCTCCAACGGGAAGATTCAATTTCCGAAAATTCCACTATCCACTGCACCGGTTATAGCACTTCACTTTTCCGCCGCTGCCGAACTGGTTAAAATTAATTTTGTTCAAATTTAGTGAAAACTTGCGAAAAAAAACTGACAGCAGAGAAAACAAGTCCACTCGCGGCAAAAGCACACTTCGATCCTCTCGTACAACTAACGAATAAGAAGCAACAGCTCACAAAAACTAGATTCTGCTTATATCTACTAACTTCCAAAATTTCAAAAAATTGTCCGCAACTTATCGGGTATAGTTAGGACTACTTTCTCACGCCCCGAATTGGGCGTGCAATACTAGTCCCGACTGTGTTTCCATCCTGAATATTTAAATACACACCCGAATGTTCTTTCAATATATACCTACATAAAAAAAAAATCCCAAAAAAAAAACTACATCCCGTCATTCCTTTCTACTTTCTATTAATGGTCGGGAGAACATTTATCAAAGATTTTCATCATCCACTTTTGGCAAGAGTTGCCACACTGCACTTTACGTCACTCAGCATAAGATTTACTCTTTGTGCTGCTTGTGCAACAGCTCCAACCCAGTCATAAGATGGCAGTAGGCTGCGGAAGGGAGCGGAAAACGAAGCAACGGACATTCTTTTATCTATCCTTGAAGATTTCCTTCACAATTTTTTTTCCGTCGTTTTTTGTCCTCGAAAAAAATATACTTTATTCCTTCAGTCAGCAGTCAGCATCTTTTCTCCAGCGAATCAGCTCTGTCGGCGCTTCCACAACCATGGCGGAGGTTAGTGTAGCGGAAAATATGTTCCTTCTCTTCATTATGATGATTTTCCTGTTGTACAGTTGTGGCAGGGCGGAAGGGACGAAGTTGTTGCATCTTTTCCTCGCTTTTCATATTCAATTCAAGTGAGGCCACAAGAGCCCGGAATCCGGGGAGCATTTTTGCTCCCGCTGTAGGAACCTTGGAACAGGATGAATGATTTATGGTGCCATTTCATCCGAGTAATCTTCGTGACCTGTGCCTTCTGCTGCATGGGTCCAATTTTATTTTTTGTTCCGGCAGTGCTCTTTCTGTGCAATGAAGGAACATCCGAGTATTTGCAGCGGCAGTGGTCAATGGTCAGTGCCAGTAATACAGTAGCAAAATAGTGCCAGTTCCGGCACGGTCAGTTGGCCTTCAATGGAGGTTTTGTGGTCAGTCATCGGATAATCTGGAGAAAATAACGGAACAATGAAGGTGTCGGAAGATGGTTTGTTGCGCGGACAGGACAGGCGAATGAAGATTAATGGTCGAGATATTGAGATGTTTGCTTGTTTCGGTTGATACCTATGTCAGTACAAATTGTTCAAATTGTTTTTTTTTTATGTTTGGGATTGTAACCATATTGTTTTGTTCCATTATATTAAGTACCGATTCCTGCGGTTCTGATAATTATATTGAATGCACGGAAGCATGAAACCACCATCACCCATTTAATTAAATAGAATCACGTGATTTCCTCACCCGGTTAGTGTTTGGTCCAAAAAAAAAGCCCACAGCAGTTTTCAACACACTGCATTTTGCGTCTTTTGGAGGCTATCACTATCATTTGATATCATTTAACCTCCATTCCTCCATTCACCTCCCCCATTAAGCTTATTTTTTGCGAGTGTAAACAGATTTCACCATCAAAGAGATTCGCAGTTTCAGCTTCTCGGTTCACCTCAAAATTCCAACCACCAAAAGCACATCAAATAGTGTGGCCAGGACGAACAAACGGCCGAAAAGAGAGAGAGGGAGGCACCTCGGAGGAAACAACAGGAGGGAGAAAGTAAATAAACAATATTGCATTTTGTGTCGAAATTATCCCACTTTCGGCGGCGAGGCTGGCAGGCCCGTTGGCTGGGAGTTTGGAACATCTGGTGAAAACGCCACTCAAATAAGAGGGAACTCTGTTGAGTGCCATGAACGAGATAGAGAGTTGATGGTGAAGACCAAACCAGTGGTTGGTGATTATAATAAAATAGAGCCGGAATCTCCTCTACTCTGCGCCATTCGCCAGTTCGGTTGGAGCTCAGTTTGTGGTCTGTACCGGATGCGGTATGGTAGCGAGAGGACGGGAGCTCGAAAGTTCTGATGTTTGCTCTTTCATTAAATAGTTTTCGTTTGATAATTTGAAATTGTTTACTTTGTTTTTTTTTACCCTCCACAAACACGCCACCGGACGGGGTTTTTCGACATTAAAGAGTTCCATTCAAGTTCATTTTCGGCATGTCTGCCTATCAGTGCTGGAAATAGTCATTTCGACCTCAGTTGGGTTCATTTATCGTTAACTAGTTACAGAAGCTGTATTCCAAAATAAGGCACACACAGTAAATATATTTGAAAATTAATGACAACGTAATTTGCAACGTGCTGTAAGAAATATTAACCTAATTCTTAATCTACTACAATTTTCAATTTACTTAAACGTAACTGAAAGTCGCATGACTATAGCCTTGAATATCCATTCATTGTTATTTAATTTTGTTGCTTTAGCTCACGTTTAATTCACACGTAACATAATTTAAAGCTACAAATTGATTTTTCAATTACAAATGCTTTAAGTTTACATGTGTTTAACGGAAAACAACATCACTGCGCAGCGATTGTCATTTTCTAAAAAGTATCGTGGCAGCCATTATTTTAGGTGAGTGTTGGTCGAAGTAAATTAAAAAAAAAAAACAATGCGAGAATGATGTGTAATTTTTCCGTGGAAAGTATTGAGAGCATTGTGAGACTCGCTCGTGCCCATCGAAATTTAAATGTGTTGAAGTGCTCGATTGAATTAAAAGCAGTGATCAAATTTCATAAACCTTTCCGAAACCCATCATAGAAATGCTAAGTACCTTTTTCATACCATCAAAGTGAACCTTATATCTGGTTAATAAAATCACAGTAAAACAATACAGCATATCTTTTATTTGTTTAATGACTTCTGAAAGTTACAACGCAAAGCAGATTTTGCTACATAACCTTAATTTAGCTGGAATGGTGTATGAAAATTCTATTAGTTTCGAATTTTACAGCTCATAAAATACATGTGATTTGAATTTTACAGAACGTTTATAATTGCATTCTGATGAAATGAAAAACGCGGAAATTTCAATGCAAAAATGCGTTATTAGTCATGAAGTCCATTTGTTACATGAAGTCGAACAGAAAATTACAGGTTTTATTCGAATTGTGCAGACGAATTTCACACTAACTCGTCTTCGTGGTTGGCAGCACCTTCTCAGAATCCAATGAAACTTTGTGACTGTACAGACTTTGTATATTCGAGCAACTTTGCATGAGTTTGTTTTTTCAAAATTTATCTAGACTTCTATTTGAAAAGGGCTAAAGTTTTTTGATTGATTTGTTTTAAATCAACATAATTAAAAAGAAGACAAGTCTTACAAACAAGTGATGAATGTGTGATTTTAGAAAATGGTCTGAATATTATGGATAACTAGCTGAACCCGGTGCGTGCGCTGCTGCGCTTGCAACTAAATGAAGGAAAATTTAATGTAACTGGCACGTTTATGGTTTTTTTTTCGGAATGAGTTTTTTTTTTGTCTTGAATAAGCAGGGGTTTAAACTTCTATCAAAACATGCTTCTTACGTTTTGTGTTTGAGTATGCTGGATAATCCTCATTTTTGGTAGAAATTTGTGTTTCATTTGTATGGGAGCCCTCCCTTCCAGAGGGGGTGGTTTCTCAAACCACCATACAATGATTGCCTTCAAAACCCCCCACATGCCAAATTTGGTTCCATTTGCTTGATTAGTTCTCGAACCATCACACGGGGCTCTTCGATTATAATAAAAATTTGAGTTTCATTTGTTTAAACTCCCCACCCTTTCAAAAAGGGGAGGGGTCTTGAACCACCATAGAAACATTCTTGCCTTCAAAAACCCCCACATGTCAAATTTGAATCGATTTGCTTGATTAGTTCTCAAGTTATGAAGAAATTTGTGTTCTATTTGTATGAGAGCCCCCCTCTGACAGAGGCGGACGGGTCTCGATTTACCTTAGAAACATTTCTTGCCTTCAAAAACCTCTACCTGCCAAATTTGGCTCCATTTACTTGATTAGCTCTCGAGCTATGTAGAAGCTTTTGTTTCATTTGTATGGGAGCACCGCCCCCAACCTAACAGAGAGAAAGGAGCGGTCTCGAACAATCGTAGAAACATTTATTGCCTTTAAAATCCCCGCATGCCAAATTTGGTTCCATTTGCTTTATTAGATCGATAGTTATGAAGAAATTACTGTTTCATTTATATGACAGCACCCCTTCTAGGAGAGGGAAGGGGTCTCAAACCACCATAAAAACATTTTTCTCCTCCAGAAAACCCCACATGCCAAATTTGGTTCCATTTGCTTGATTAGTTCTTGAGTTCTTCTGTTCCGTTTGTACGAGAGCCTTCCTTTCTAGAGAGGGGAGGGGTCTGTTACTACCATAGAAACATGGCTTGCCTCCAAAAACTTTTGCATGCTAAATTTGGGTTCCTTTGCTTGATCAGTTCTCGAGTTATGCAAAAATTTGTGCTTCACTTGTATGGGAGCCCCCCTTTACAGAGAAGGGAGGGATTTCAAACCATCATACGAACCTTTCGGTGTCCAAGGCAAATCCAACAAAACAAAAATCTTGCCAAACGGTCCTTCCGCTCGCGAGTTAAATCGTGACAAAGGAACCCCCAACTAATTTTTATTAAGATACTAGCTGATCCCGGTGCGAGCGTTGCTACGCCTGCAACTAAATGAATGAACATTACATAGAACTGACGCTTTTTTTAAATGAGTTTTTTTTTGAGTAATAAGGAGTTCAAACTTCTATCAGAACATTCTTCTTACCCAGACAATACACAGTTTGTGGCTTAGTTACCTGGATAATTCTCACGATTGGTTGAAATTTGTGTTTGAATTCACCATAGAAACATTTCTTGCATTCCAAAAACCCCGCATACCATTTTTGAATCCATTTGCTTGATTAGTTCTCAAGCTATGCAGAAATTTGTGTTTCATTTGTATGCGAGCCGGAAGGGGGAAGCGGTCTCAAACAATCATAAGAACCTTCCCCAGCCCCAAAAATACCTGAATACATCTTTTCCCTCCGATCGGTCAGACAGAAATCCATTTTATAATAAATAAACATCATGTTTCCAATAGCCCCCACATGCCAAATGTGGTTTCATTAACTTGAATAGTTCTCGAGTTATGCAGAAAATTGCGTTTCATTTCTATGGGACCCCCCTCATTAAGAGGGCAAAGTGGTCTTAAACCACCATAGGAATATGTCTCCCCTTCAAAAAATTCCACATGCCATATTTGATTCCGTTTGCTTTATTAGTTCTCGAGTTATGCAGAAATTTATGTTTCATTTATATGGGAGATCCGTCCCTCCACTTTTAAAGGCGAATGGGTCTCAAATCATCAAAGAAACATTTCTCTCCTTCAAAAACCTCCATATGCCAAATTTGGTTCCATTTTCTTGATTAGTTCTCAAGTTATGCAAAAATTTGTGTTTCATTTGTATGGGAGCCCCCCCGCCCCCTTCAGAAAAGGGAGGGGTCTCAAATTAGCATTGAAACAGTATTAATCTACAAAACCTCCACATGCCAGATTTGGTTCAATTTGCTTGATTAGTTCTCGAGTTATACAGAATATTGTATTTTATTTGTATAGGAGACCCCCATTTTAGAACGAAGAGGAATCTAAAACCATCATAGAAACCTTTCTTGACTTTAAAACCTCACACATGCTAAATGTGGTTTCTTTTGCTTGGGGTCTCAAACCACCGTAGAAACATTTCTTGCCTACAAAACTTCCACATGTCATATTTGGTTCCATTTGTTTGATTAGTTCTTGAGTTATGCAGCAAACAGTTTTTCAATTGCATGGGAGCCCCCTTTTCTAAAGGCGGGAGGGGTGTCAAACTATAATAAGATCCTTTCCTGGACCCAAAAACCCCTGCATACAAATTTGAATAGCGGTAGGGATAGTTCTCGTTTGGTTTAAATTTGTGTTTCGTATGTATGGTAGCCTCCCTTTTCAGAGTAAGGAGAGGTCTTAAATTACCACAAAAACATTTTTTGTCTTCAAAAACTCACCCATACCAATTTTGGTTCCATTTGCTTGATTAGTTCTCGAGTTATGCAGGAATTTGTTTTTCATTTGCATAGGATCCCACCCTTTCTAGAAGCGGGAGGGCTCTCGAACTATCATAAGATGCTTTCCTGGACCCAAAAACCACTGAATACAAATTTGCAAAGCAGTAGGTATAGTTCTCATGTTTGGTTGAAATTTGTTTCATTTGTATGAGAGCCCCCCTTTTTAGAGGGAGGAGGGGCTTTGAACCACCATAAAAACATATCATGCCTTAAAAAACTCGTCCATTCCAAATTTTGTTCCATTTGCTTGATTATTTCTATAGTTATGCAGAAATTTAGGTTCCATTTGTTTGAGAGCACCCCCTCCCCCCTTCCTCCTCATATGACGGAAGAGTCTCAAATCACCATAGAAACATTTCCCTCCTTCAAAAACTTCCACATGCGAAATTTGGTTCCATTTCTCTTATTAGTTCTCGAGTTATGCAAGGATTTGCGTTTCATTTGAATAGGTTCCCCCCCTTTCCAGAAAGGGAGGGGTCTCAAATCAACATAGAACAATTTTTGTCTTCAAAAACCACCACATACTAAATTTGGTTCCATTTGCTTGATTAGTTCTCGAGTCATGCAGAATAGTGTATTTCATTTGTATCGGGGCCCTCCCCCCCCCCCCCTTTAGGATGAGAAGGGGTCTCAAACCAACATAGAAACATTTTTTGTCTTAAAAAACCACCACATGCTAAATTTCGTTCCGTTTGCTTGATTAGTTCCCGTGTTATGCAGAATATTGTGTTTTATTTGTATGGGAGCCCCCCTTTTTATGACGGGGAGGGTTCTCAAGCTACCATAAAAACCTTTTTTGCCTTCAAAAACTCACACATGCTTAATTTGGTTTCTTTTGCTTGATTAGTTCTCGAGTTGTGTAGAAATTTGTGTTTCATTTGTATGGGAGCCCCCCTTTCTAGTAAAGGGAGGGGTCTCAAAGCGTCATAAGATTATTCTCCGGGCTCAAAAATCTCTGCATACAAAATTTCACGCCGATCGGTCCTTCCGCTCGCGAGTTAAATCGTGACAAAGGAAACCCCAACTAATTTTTATTTATATATAGATATTGTAAAAATTGTAAAATCTATTCTTACACGCTACAAAAAAATATTTTAAAATTTAAAGTCAATTTGCAGACAATGTCTATCTTAGAATTGGACGAAATATTTTCTTAATAAAGGCAATATAACTGTCTAAAAGTTCGCCATAAGTTGGAAGATGGGTACTATTAAGAAAATAAAGTTTTTCTGACAACAAATTTTTCATGTCCTATTTTTACCATGTTATGGTTTTTAACACCCCTAAAACGTTTGCATTATAAAAAGAGGCATTTTTCGGATGGTGATAAAAAAGCTAAGACAGATAATTGCTTTTGATAAATTTCCCATGAACGGCAATTACGCCCTTGCGAATGGCCTTCCGACTGTTAACAGGAACATTCGCCATGGTGGACGAAAACAGGCGTGTAGGCATATTTTTTAGTTCTTTCTTCGTTTTATGTATCAATTCCTCCTCAGTTTTAGCGACAAAATTGATGGGGTGGATCTTACGCTTCAGGTTGGCCCACAAATTCTCGATGGGACGCAGCTGGGGTACGTTGGGCGGGTTCGCCTACTTGGTTACCATATCGATATTCAGCCGCTCCATCTCCTCCAACGATCGCTTCGAGTAGTGGGCCGATGCCAGATCCGGCCAGAACACCGCGTCTTCGTCCTTATGGTATTTCTTGATGACCGACGCCTCTTCCGGCAGGCATTTCGTACTATAAATTTCCCCGTTCACGGCCAGTCTGGCGCGAAAGAAGAGCGCCTTTGGCATCCCCTTCTTGCTGATTGTCAGCCACAGCAGCAGCTTCTTCGGGAACTTGTTGTGTGAAATGATCTTCAGAGCTCACTTCCTTCGTTGTGAAAGTAAAATACGAAGTGCCCTGCCAGTCGTTGCCATCCACGGTGAGATAGGTCTCGTCGTCCATCACAACCACCATGTCACGATTCGCCGGGAAAATCCATCCACCATCTTAATCAGCTGCTGCCGCTGCATCATTGACTGCAGCTTCGAAACCAGTGGAAGTGACTTCCGCTTCCTGACATGTATGTTCATGTTCGCCAGGTACTTTTTCACTGTCTGGCCGGTTAAACCGACCTCTCTGCCAAGCGTACGCAGCGATGTAGCCACTTTTCCCTCGGTCTTCCTCTTGAGCATCCTTTGGTGCTTCTTGTCGCTCAGGGTCGTCGGCGGTCCGGATCCGGGCTTTCTTACGATTTTCTGATTGTTGTCTAATAGTGCCAAGATGTTGTAGATGCCAGAACGGGCGTATCCGGCGTTCCCAAAGTGCCACACGATGTCCGTTTTCGACGCAGTGGGGTGCCGTTTCATTGAACGCGCACACTTCTGAACGGAATTGCTTCACTGTTCTTGCCATCACGGTTATAGTTCGACAGATAGAGTTGTCAAATTTCGTCTGCTGACTCATGGGTTACTATGATTGATGCTGCATGGGTAGTTTTGTCAGTGCAGGTGAAGGTAAACCCATGAAAAGTCGGCAATATTTGTCCATTATTTCAATGCAAACAATAGAATCCAATAATATTTAGCAGTCATAAAAAAATTAATGTATCGAACTTCTTTGCAAAAAACAATAATCATCTAGAATTACATTTGAAAAGGGTTAAAAACATTTCCTTCACAAATTTCAGTAAACACAACCAAAAATGTACGCTTGAGTAAAAGTTAATCATAATAACTAGGGTATGTGTCCCTTGACTCAGCCTAATATGCAACAATCGATTACATTTTCCATTGTAACTCATAAAGTATTTGAGCTGGAAATAAAATTTAACTAGCTATACACTTCATAAGATATGTTTAATAAACCATCTGGTAGTATGCATCACGAAAAGCTACACAACTCGTTTTATAAAGTCAGAAACTTTTGAGGGATATGGATATAATGTCGGTCTATGGGTACCAAATTGGGTCTAATCATGGATGCAAGTTCGTCCCATTCGATTGATTTTTATTAAATGCAATCTTCGTACGGGTTTTTTTTTCCTGATTTTCTGATTCAAAGCGTTCCCAGCTGTATTCGCTTTACCCAACAAACAATTTCACAAATCAAACTATACCTCAACTGCTAAGAAACACTTAAGTGATTTTTACATATGATTTAGCGGTCATTCGACAATCAAAACATTATAATTCACTCTACACAGATTTTGTTCCTTTAATTTTTGTTAAGATGAGCCGAATGAACAGCATTCAACCGGAACTCAGACATTTGTATTGTGAATGTTACCAATAATAACATTTTTACTACGCTTTTCATACAATAGGCCATAGTTGGGAACATAGAAAAATATATGTCCCAAACATTGGGTCTACCGTTTGCTTGTTAAATCATTGTTATTTTACCAATGTGACCTGTTAGGTTATAACATGTGACTATATTCTGCACATCTTGGCTGCATTATTCGGTTTATAGGTTCAATTTCGGTAAATTTAGATCATTCGAAGATCGTATAGATAATCTGTTCAGCTTAACCAGTAAAGTCATGGTGTCTAAAAAGTAAAGGAAATCGAAAACTACGCGGAAGTGAACTACTATAAATTGATTAATTATGTCTCAATTTCTTTGAAATAAATCGGTCATGCTGATAGCAACATGATTTTGTTGATTATCGAAGAAATAATGACATATATGGTACATAGGCCGAATCAAGGAGCTAGGCTAACATTACATCCCGTTACCCTACTTGTTCGGATATTCTTATTTTTTAGTGGCGTTTCAAATATGTTGCGAAGGGGTGGGGGTGATTGGCGGAAGGAAGGTCAAGATTTGTTGCAGTACGTGTAAAAGGTATGGGATGAATTGTGATAGAGGGGGGAGGATAAATCTAAAACAATAGCGGACACCATCTATGAATCGTCTTTAAATGGATATGCATCAAGTTTTATAAAATTATAAAATTCTAATTTGATAAAACTTGACGCATATCCAGTTAAAAACGATTAAAATATGATTGTATATGAATTTTTGAAATACTGTTTATGTCAATGAGAACTCATAGGTTTTTGCATGGCAAGTGTTTCATTTTGTACATTTTTCAAATGTACATTTTTTAAATTTACATTTTCACGTATTAGTAATTAGCAAATCTTCATATATTTAATTTAATAATGTTTCTCATACAAAGTTAATTCCTTTCGATTTTTCTTTGAATTAGAAAACCTGATAAAAGAAATTTGATTTTCTGAAATAGGTACAAAGAAATTTAATTTCTGAGGGCCAGGTATTTCTATACGTGGCATATAACTGCTCACGTTCATCTGGCATTTTTGCATACTGTTTAGCTGATGTGAAGCAGAAATTCAGTTTTGTAATACTTTTATTTGCCTGTTAAACTGACCAGTGATGTAGTACCCGAGGAGTGTTGGTTGTGTTTCCATAATCTTGAGCCATTCGTTTGAAAGTACCACCAATAGCATCACATGGGCCTTTCCCGTGATACGTAGCAAAGAAGTGCCATTCTGCTTTCAATCCATACTTGGACTTGAAATTGCACAAACTGGCAATGTTTTTTTTTTTTGTTCTTATAATGGACCGCTGCTTTTTCTGACATGAAAATAATTTTTGAGCAATAAATTGAATTTTATTTAATGAAATCTAGCAATTTTAATATAAACAACTGAACTGCTTGAGTCGTGGGTTGAAGCTTTTGTTTTCTAATTTATTCTCCTTCTTGTAATATACTTGGGTGTATATTGGCTCCAGTATTACTCCAATTGTAACCCTGAGCTGCATTTTGAATGATAAAAGAATGATTGTCTGAAAAGTCACAAATTACCATTATTTCACCCTCGTTCAGGGAATCTGGGGTTTGGAAGTGGGGTAAAATCAGTCAAATCTTTATTCACAGAGCCGTGTGGTATATAAAACAACCTCTATTCGGTTCTCCAGGAAGTTACACATAGGACTAGCCTTATTTTGTTGATCTTGAGCGACTCCGAGCAAAGATATCTATAAATTATTCAATAATATAAGGGGAAGTGGGGTAAAACCAGCCATATATTCGTTCACAGAGCCGTGAGATAGATGACACAACTTCTATTCGAATTTCTAAGAAATTTTACATGGGATTCCCAACAAACATCAATGCTAAATAACTGTTTGTTCCATCAAATTTGGAAAAGTTGTTCAGCTTTTTCCTCTAGAAAGCTGGATAACTTCTCCAAATTTGTTTGAACAAGCAATTATTGGACACTGATGTTTGTTGGGTTAGCAAGATTTTGTAGATCTCGAACCTCTCCGTGCAAAGATGTCTGTAAGTTATTCAAGAATATAAGTTTTAATCGATTTCTCAGACAATTTCCAAGCAGAAATAGCCTTGTTTACAAACCGCGCTTAAAAGCGACAAAAGATACAGATTTCTTCCTTAGTTTTCATCAGTTCTTGCCCTCTGTGCCAGCGTTGCCAGGTATACCGATTTATCGGTATTTATACCGATTTTTATATCAAGGGCTCTGAAAATACCGATTTCTAACTTTTTATACCGATAAATACCGATTTTTTATGAAAGTTATTTCAACATTATATTTGGTTTATTATTTATCAGCGTGTTTTTTTTTTGATTTCTCACCCCTAAATAATTATTTTTCAGAAAATATTTTCTCAATTAAAACTGAACCAGATTTGAAAAAAAAAACAAAATAAACGAATAAAAAGCTTTGAACGAAAATAAAAAGTAAGTAACGATGATATCCATAACACATAACATTTCATTAGTGTTAAGTTTCAACATCATCCTTTAGCCAATGGCAATCTTTTTTCGTATCATTAATTAAAACCACAGATAGCCACAATACATTTAACATTTCTTATACGTCAAATGCAAGGGAATTAAATGCCAACAATCAAACATCACTTTGAGTTTCATACGGAGGTAATTGCATTGATCAATTTCTCTTAGTCGATTTTTGGAAAAATATCTTAGTCAAAGCTAGTTTCAGTATTTAACCTGCAAGACGGAGTTCACTCGTTCGAAACTCAACGCGAGAAACATTTGAATTAGTCTTAAATGTACGTACGATGAACAAATTTGGAGTGTTATGGTTGTATGTCTGTGATAAAACTATCGAGTTTAATTATGATATTAAATGCGTTAACATATGAAGACAGGTTGTAATTTTAGGCAAAATAAACTCATCAGTCCTATATTAACAAGCAACAATACTTTATACATTTATGCTTTTTAATATGGGATTTTCAAAAGAAATTATCAGTTTATTGATAGGGTAGAGCGCTACTTCGTCGTAGTCGCCTATTTTCGTTCTATCAAGCAAAAAATATCAAATACACTATGCACTCAAGAAGCAGTGTTGAATAATCGATCATATCTTAGCTTTTCGTGACTTACAAATCCAGTGGTATGTATGGAAAAGTGTATAAAATTGGAAGCTACACTGTGCTATGTACACTAGAATTAATCCGTTTTTGTGTCAAGATCTATTTAAAAAATAAGGATGTGCATAGCGAGGTGCTTAGCACAACGGGAGTTGGCTCAAAAAGCTTGTTGCTATACATGATTTTTGTTATCTTAATAACATCTTAAGAAGTGTGTATTCTAAAAAACATATATTGAAAAGTATATTTATTCAAAGTGTACATATTCAACCTCGAGATGATAAAAATAAAAAAATGGCTAATGTATTTTTTATTTCATTTATGTTTACGTTGAACTTTGTTCATAAAAAATTTGAAAATAGAAGAAAAATGATCGCCAAAATATATTATAATCTTATACTTGAAAAAAATCTAAATTTTACTTTATACCGATAAATACCGATATTTTTTAATAAGCAATACCGATATTGTATAAATCCACCTGGCAACGCTGCGTCCAATGTTCAGGTTCAATCCCGTATTATGAAAAATCATTCATTTGTTTGAATAAATCATCATTATCTGTATAATTTGGAAGAAAAATATGTGGAAAACTTATTTTCGATACAGTTCTTATAAAAGCCTTCCATTTTCCACGACGCTCCAGATTTTCCAATTTGCGCCATATGGGGACTGCCGAAAGATGTTATCCAACATAAAAAAAAAAGGAAATCAGCACACACACGCATCAGATGAAACAATAACTCATACCAATTTGACGAGGCTCAGTGTGAGCTTCAGATCCAGAACCAATGATTAGTTTCCTACTGTGACCGTTGACCACCAGCTGACATTTCGTAATCATATACCGACAGATGAAAAATGATGCAATATTCTTGACCTGCTGATTCTCCTGCACCACTTACTCTTTGACCAACGAAATGATTATCACGTCAATCAATCTATCTTCGGGCTGGTGTGGAAAATTTGCCCTGCCGATAGCTTGTGAACAATTAACGGCCGGCTATCTTGTCCGATCGCCACCACTTACAAGAAAATAGATTAAAAGACGTTAAGTATAGGAACTAAGATAGTCGTAAATGTTCTTTTATTTGATTCTCTCTTCTAGTATTTGCGATCATAATCATCTCAAGTAACATTTTTGGTTTTATGAAGGTTATAAAGGCCATGATTCAGACTTGTAGAATGCTATAAAACCATAATAAAACTAAAATGTTACTTGGGATACGATGTGAACTGAGGAAGATTGAAGTTGAACACATCACGTGGCGCCTCAGGAGTCGCTTCGCTCAAAAACATGTTCAACGTGTCGTGCAAACAGGTTACACTTCATGCGTTCGTTGCTGACCGTGTTGCTGGCTAGAAACATTGAACTGGGTAATCCGGATTCTTCCGTTTGGTATTCACAAACGACCAAAAACGTTTGGGGTTGCAGTGAAGATACGTGCGTTTCACGTAAAGATTGTAGAGAAAATTGCTATATTGACGATACCGGCGGCTAGCTTGGTTAAACAGTCGTTTGTAGTGCAATGTCCTAGAGTTACTGTACCTTCGGAGAGCAACGGATCGAATTCGCTTAAACGAGCGTAGGCGGGAATTGGACCAAGGAGGGTTTTGCGGAGGACATCGTACTCCAACAGAACGGAAAATAGCATCCTCGACTGCGGCGCTGAAATGTTCCGCTGCAAAATTTATATCAGCGGTCGATTCAATGAAATTCCAGTCACTGTCGGAAACCACGTGACATAACAAAGGACCTCGATTGACAAAGAAACGGTAGTACCGGATAGCACAGAATCGGTTTCTAGGACAAGATCCAGCAAGCGTTTAATATGAATGATGGTGAAGAGCGAACATCTTCTTCTACATGATAAGAAATGTTTTTCACCGTCTTTTTTCTAGAATTGTGCCACTGTGCGACGTCGCGCTTCGATGGAAATATGATTTTCGCCAGCCCCTCTCCCCCTTGGTAATTGCCTGCTGCTCACACTCAGCCAGCCTCGACTGACGCTTTTGTAAAACGATGACCATCTTACCCACGTACTTCTTTACTGTCTAACCGGTTCCACCAACCCCTCTGTCCAAGGCGAGGAACGATGAGACTACCTTGCTCTCGGTCGTCATCTTCTGGTGCGCTTAACGGTTGCGCAGTACTGTCGGGTGGACGAAACCAGGCTTCCGTTAGACACTCTCGCCTCCAGAAGGTAGAGTAAGTGGAAAATGCTGAATCGGCGATATCCGGCGGATACAACCCAAGCAACACAAAACCGTCAAAATTGGTGACTGTAACTTGATTGTGACTTAATTGAGGCTTGTCGAAGTTATTTTAACCGGATTGCAAGAAGTGTGCAGCTAGTGAAGTGCCTCACGACGTCCTACTTCTTCGCTTTTGGGGTGGAGCTGGCAGTTCGAACAAACCATCGAGCGTAGTTGCTTGACTGCATTTTCCATAGACACTGACCAAACCAATTAATAATGCTGTAAATTTGTTTTCTGTACACAACTGAGTTGTTGCAGTGAAAACTATATTTCGTATATATTACAAAAGTTGAAGGCAGGACTAATAAATCTATTCGTTGTTTTCTGCAACGTTTTCTTATTTTCTTGTTATCAATAAAAAAAAATCTTAGATCTACTGTGTATGTGTGCGTGTTCACAATCTAACACCCATTGGCCAGCAATGGAATTATAGCAGAAATCTGTGTACAACAATCTTTCAAGTGACGATTGGATACAGCTTTAAACTGGGAGCTAGAAAGTAATAGATCTACTGCAGATCCAGCAACCTATTTCAGAATGTCCGGAGAGTCACGCCCATTCCAAGGTTACATGCACATACAATAAACCCCGCATATATGCATTACCGATATCATTACGATAAGGGTACTGTAAAAGATTTGGAAATGTAAAATTTCCTTACGAGGCACGAATTAAGTATTATTTGAAAAAAAGATTATTGCTGTATAGTTATAATCAGATAGATCTCACCCACGGCCGCCTCATGAATAACACTATCTTGTTCGTTCATAAGAACGGCTCAGCTCTAATATATCGACTCATCCTGTATTTTTGAGAAGAACTGTTATTGAATCCTTGGTTGATCTTCCTAGGCCATAGCCATAGTTATTTGATTATTAAGTACGGCGTAGTAGCTTTCCACAGTGCTTTAATTTTTATTTTGGGTAAAAAAGATGATTTCCACCCACACAGGGGTGCCATTATGCCAGATTTATTTGGCACTGCCAGACTTTTTATCGACAAAAAGACAAATAGAGAAACCCTGCAAAATGCCAGACTTTTTGAAATTAGAACAGATAGAAAAAAGCGTCGTTTAATCCCACTCCACAGCGTTAAGTGATTTATGTGACTGTTTATTTTATATCCACGCTTTTCATGTGCCCATTTTATTTTCAATGGTGAAAAGAGCAAATTAATGAACCTTGATGTATTAAATAGTGTGAACAATCCTTATCCATCAAGTTTTCACGCAGTTTTGACGTTTATTTTGTTGATTCGTTTGCGCACTCATGTCACTTTGTCATATTGAAGCTGGATTCCGCAAAATATCATGTACAACTATGTCGTGTGTAGTTTTGCCACTGAAAACGATTGGTAGCTATTTTGTGCCCATCCCACAAATATTTGGTCAAGTAATGGAGGAATCCAGGTCACGCAAAAGTGAGGTTAAACGTCATAGATGGCGCTCGTTAAAAATGGGTTTTCAAGCCTTCTAAGCAAAGTAATTGGTTATAAAAAGATACGAAAATCAACGACAATGACGATACTGACCAATATCACACAGTATGAAAAATATCCAGAAAGTTATTATCAATTTCAGTTTTAGATACTACGATGTTCAACCGCAGTTTAAGGTGAAACTCCCTTGAATCCTTAGTATTCAACATGCATGTAGTAGTGCAAACACTTTTTTGCTCTCATATGATAGTATTGGTGCATCATTAAGAAAACAGTCATGGTTGCCAGTAATTTTAATGTTTCACATAATTTTTTAAAATTCACATTTTTAAAAAAGCATAAAGCCTCAAAATAAGAATCCTTTCTAAAGGTTGGGGGCTCTGGGGCATAATTAGCAAGCTAAATATTAAGCCATACATCTAGTTGAATACAAATATTGGTGAATTTAAAACGTTAATGTTCAGTTCATATTTCAATCATAAACAATCGAATGAGTCTTTGAGTAGATGGCTGGAACATAAAATGTATTGAAAACGTTTGAAATCATGCATCAAATTATGCCAGATGCTGAATTATAGCGGTGGCCATTACTCCGTTGGCCCCAAGATCCGTCAAGGGCTGCACAAATACAAACTTACTCGTTTTCCGCTACCGGCAAGCCCATACCCAAGCAACCAAAAGTTCTGATAACAAGGTGTTTTTTGGCTTAACCAGCTTACTTTTTAAGTAATTAACCGAACTTTCTAGTTCGAATTTAGTGTTTAAGCTGCTAGCAGCATTCTTATCAGCTTCTTAAGAAAACTTTGAAGTTCACGAAAGGATCGTTCAAGAGGTTGTAGAGAATGCTACTCAGCTCAAAAGGTACCTCAATCGAACTCAACAAAACCAGAAAAAAAAAAACTAATTATATATACATTCGACATTTTTGTTCTTCTCCAATCCTGCCGCATATTTATTTTTTGAGTAATGTGTTGTTAATTGAAGATTGACGCTTGCGCTGAACTGGCCGGCTTGTCGCGTCGCAAGGGCTCAGTAGGGATTCATGCTCAAGACCCGAAGCTAAGAGTCAGTTACATCGTGGAAATATCACATCAAGTAGTTTTTCCACCTGCTACAGAGGATCATGTGCCTGGAGTTTTGAGAATTTTACTATTTACATTAGGTTCGTTGTTACAGCGTGCTTTGGAAGATCCATTCTAATAGTTAGCATGAAAGGGCATTAAGGGGAAAAGTGGCATTTTATCTTTTATGATCTTTATGATAGTATATTAT
>JASCZW010001627.1:0-212849 GCA_034211315.2 Aedes japonicus | reverse complement strand
CCGAGCGTAAGATGAAAGATTGCTGGTATCTTAAAATCTGTGCGAGTGGAGATAAATTCGTCTAGGATTTTAATTCTATTTTCTACCAGATGCGGGAGCCGCTCTGGGGTCGAGCAGAAGGACATTAATCTGAACGAGGTGGAAGAGCAGAAATTCCTTTCGTTTATTTAAGACAGAAGCATTTGCTTGTCTGTTTTCCGTAAAGTGAAATTATGAAGCAACTTGCACAAAATGATAGTTTATGGTTGGGAGACCGGAAAGCAATTACGATGAGTGATTATTCTCCGTACAGGATGACAAATTGGGTGGATAATGTTGTACGCTGGTTGGCTGACGTACGAGGATATTCGCTACTCGGAGTCGGATCCATTTGCATACTTCAGGGCTTCGTGTGTTTCCCTTTCATACTCTCTATTTACGCTATGAGACCGCACGGATTCCGAGAGGGTTTTCTCATTTTCATTCATTAAAATGATTATTTGCTCGAATAAAACACATTGATGCCAGAGTCACCCCTGCCCTCCGACTTCACAGACCTTCGCTGAAATCAAATTTATTCGCTAGAATGCCGGTCGAAAAAAATCTCAACGAGTGCGACTACTTTGTGCAATAATGTCGGAATGTCTGTCTGCCGCTAGAAAGTGGCATCACATGAGGAGAGAGAAAAAAATGAGTAGAAAGGAACGTAATGTATTTTTATTATTTCAATATTTACAAAACAAGCTTCGCTCGGTGAGCAAACCGCGTAACTTCATCCCTTGCCGGGAGTGGCGGCACCGACCGGGTCTCTGGGTTCAAAGCGGCCTGGCGCAGACGAGCTGTCTGGGATGAACTGAGAAGCGAAAATGATAGAACCCTGAAAATCAAAACTAAAGCGCGAGCGAAAGAGAGTGTGGTCTGGCGAGTTTGAGCCGGTGGAAGGGAGAGGGCGAACGACGGTTGGTTGGTTGGTTGGAGCAGGACGGATTGGGGGAGAAAAAGTTTGCTGTAATTTATTCATGCTAACTTCGCTGAAATGATCTCCCTCGCGCGCGCTTTATCGCTCCCGGGTGGTGCATTTCATCCTGTCTTTTGGTACTTATTTTTCGCTTTTTTTTGTTTTTTACAATCATTTGTGCAAGGTGTTTATTTTGCAAATGGTTTGGGTTCATACAGGGAACACTTCCAGCATTTTTGTTGATAGAATTTGATTTAAACTCAAATATGCTAAATGATCTGATACAAATTATGATCGTAACCTGACAACACGTCATTATTGTCATTTGTTGTGTTTCGAACTGGTCACTTCTACAGGAAACGAACATGTTTTGGCCTTGTTTTGACAATATTTCGGGTTTTAACGTACGACTTCGTTTTTCTTTTCTATACCGGGTGGCATTCCAAATTTCAGAAAATGAGAACGTTACGCTGAAGTGAAAGGTTTTTGAACGCTTTTAACACTTGTTCAACTGAACACAATGACTTCATTCATACGCCATTTGATTAGAAAAACACACCAGTTTTTAACATTGAAATTTGAAACAAGTTCCATTAGTACAAGTAGTTCAATTTTTTCAATTCAACGTTGACCTACTTTTTGCTACACATTTGCATATCAACAGGTTGAAAATTTGTTTTCCTAACATAAATGTAGGAAACGGCTAGCAAATTTAGAATATGTGTACATTTCAAAATCCTTTTTAACAATTTTATTTTTATTGTGCTGTTTTAGGTCTATAAAGCAAATTAAAATGATTAACACTGCACTACAGTCCAGATCCACGGAATTTACGAGTAACATGCTCCCAGCGCCTAAACTTAAAACTTTACAGCAAAGTGATCTTCTACAACATGGTTTGTATCACTAAGGCCCATTTTTTTATGTTAATTAAAATTAGGATGGTCCCCATTTTCACAGAAATACTAAAAACTAACCTTTTTATCTGAAGAAATAGACAAAAACACTCCTGGACAAATGTTAGTTTCATTGGAATTTTCATTTATAACTTTTTTGTAGCTTGAAAATTGACCGATTGTAAAGCATAGGATGTACCATTAAAAACTTTTAAAAGACGCGTACTTTGGTATACAGATTTTGCCGCTAGCTTCAACCAATCAATAGTAATTAAAGTTTTCTAATAAAAATACACCCTTTTCAAATGTTGATTTCTATTATTGGGGCAATTACAAAAAAATTAAAGACGTCATTTGAACGGGCAAAATTTATATTGTTTAACATATGTGAAAACTAGAGCTATGTTATTTCTGTATCTCGAGAAAATAACATTTGAATCTGGGATGGATTTTAAAGAAAAACTTCAATAACTATTGATTGGTTGATTTGACCGGATCTAAATTGACCGATATAGATCAAAAACGCACCTTTAAAAGTTCTACATCTCGTCTGAACAAAAAGCTACGATGAAAATTGAAATAAAAAAGTTAGGACAGAAAAACTTTTTTTTATGGTACACCCTAGGTTGACAAGGGAAAAGTTGCTCTAAATCGGTAAATTTTTTTAACTTAAAAAAATGGTGGTGAAACTTGGAGAAAACGAAGGCCCATTTTTTATGTTGATTAAAATTAGGTGGTCCCCATTTTCACGTAAATACAAAAACTAGCTTTTTTATTTGCAGAAATAGATTTTTACATTCTTGAGCAAAGTTGTAGCGCAGAAAATTTCATGGAATTTTTATGTATAAATTATTTTTGTAGCTTGGAAATTGACCGATTTAGAACGATTTTTGCTCAGCAATCTTAGGGTGTACCATATAAAAATGTTTTTTCTGTCCTAGCTTTTTTATTTCAATTTTCATTGTAATTTTTTGTTGAGACGAGATGTAGAACTTTGTAAAGGCGCGTATTCGGTCTGAATCGGTCAATTTTCAAGCTACAAACAATTTATAAATGAAAATTCCATGAAATTTTCTGCGCTACAATCTTTGCCTCAAGAGTGATTTTGTCTATTTCTACAACAAAAAGTTAGTTTCTGTATTTCCGTGAAAATGGGGACCATCCTAATTTTAATTAATCTCAAAAATGGGCCTGAGTGATACAAATCATGTTGTAGAACATCACTTTGCTGTAAAATTTCAAGTTTAGGCGCTGGGAGCATGTTTCTCGTAAATTCGTGACCTGGACCACAGTGCACTGACGACCAACAATCAATAGGAACCTTGCGATTTGAAATTGGCTCATAAAAACCTCAAGTAATTTTTGGAGAAAATTCTGATATGTTGGAGCAATCTAAGAAGTGTTTTGCATGAATTCTGTACTCTTATTTATTGAACTCTGAATTTCAAAAAATCCGCAAGGAAGGTCCATTAATTATGTCACGCAGTAAGGGGGGAGGGGGTTTGAGAAAACGTGACGGTCCATACAAAAAATTTTAAAGGTCCATACAAAAAACGTGACAAAGGGGGAGGGGGTTATAAAAAGTCAATTTTTGCGTGACGTAATTAATGAACGTTCCCAAGGAGTTTTGATGAATTATTTAATAAATTCCATCTAAGATGTCTAAAAGAATTTAAAAAAAAGTTCTCCAATAAATTACTTCAATAATTTCATCAAGTATTCCGCTGGAGAAGTACTGTCTCAATGTTCCTTGAGAGAATTTCCTACAGAGATTTCTACAAAAAATACGGTTGTTCCAATTTTGAAGCATTTTCATGCATTCACGCAATGGCATTTTGGAAAGTTAGAATGATGTTCTCGGTGGTTTTGCAATTCAAGACATCGTGATTTTTTGTTATCTTTTGTATAATCTTGCAGTGCGAAAACCAACATTTATATTGCGAAATTTTTATACAGTTCCAGATCGATGGTAATGGTTACAAATAAAAAGGTTTGTGAGCTATCGATCTGATGGAGCATCGGTACTGATGGGTTCTGACCGATCCGTCCAGAAGCTGCCGAAACGTTACGACTGTCCCCATTTTATAATTATCAAGTGTACTGGCTCCTTGTGCGAAAAGCTGCCATTGTACCTGTAACAGTTGATCCATTCTAATACGACCTAAGGAATTCCAGATGATAAAAGTATCTTGGAATTGAAACCTTCATATTTTCTGCATCCATCTACCAGCTGGATGGCTATCGTTGAGTCAATTTTTAACTGCGACAACCATCAAACTACAGAGCGCATTTTCTGTCACCCTAATGACACGATGTCTATTATCAACAAAGCGAAACGTATCTTCCAGTCCGAAGCTCCGGAATTCTTGAACATGTGCAATCAGTTGAAGTCTCAGTATTGGTTCTGAGGATGATTACCTTAGACACCTTCAGAATTTCAGATTTCGAGATAAATCTTCTTAAGAAGTCGAAAATATATATTGGGGTAGCAGCAGGAGAAATGCTTCGATTCGGAACTCTCGTTGATACCAGAAAGGTGACTTTCTACTCGACCTGTTCTGCTTCCTATACAGAGCTGATTAAACAGACCATTAAGCGCTTTGATCTGAACGAATCCAGTTCTGACTACTGCATCATGCGATCACAAAATGCTGTACACTTTGAAGGAGTTATACTCGATTATAAAGCTATATCAAATCTTTTTGTAATCTGTTACTCGCCGGCCATCGAAAATGAGTTTTGTGAGCTGAGGACGGCAATTATTTGCAAAGGCATTGAGGTGGAAGAATCGGATGCCTTGAAAACTTGTTAGAGAAAACTGCTGTGTTTTAATCGAGCAGAAGGAAAGCAGGGTTTTCCCTTGCTAATAAAGTGCAGTGCGAACCCTGTACTACTAATTTCCATTAGAAAGAATAGCCGCTTTGCTGTGGTGTAATGTAGGGAATCCTATAAATGCACTTAAACCCTATTATCGGCCAATCACAATAATTGTGTTCTGATGAGTACACTAAGGTTTTTTTTTGCACGGGGATACGTTCCACTTTTAGTATGGAACCGTGTAAAAAAGACAAAAATGAGTTGATAAATTTACATGCTTATACATTTTATATTGCTCCGATTTTGTTTGTATGCGTTACCTTTCCATGCAATAATCAAATTACAATTTTTAAAATTTTGAGTACTTACACCAAAAATTGTGAATTTTTTGAAAAACTGCCATATGATTACTTTTGGCTCAAAACGTAAAATGTGATTTGAATTAGGTCGATAAGTTGTTCCGTTCGGGAGTTATCGCCGAAATCAACCCATGTAAAAAAAAAAAGTGCTAAAAAAAACCTTAGTGTATATATCTGTTTTATTTTGCATTCAACTCAATAGATGTGCGTAGGAATTCAGGCACCTGAAAAGTTTTCATTCTACTTCTATAGCACCAAATTTGAAGCTAAGATTTTTGCCAAGATTTTCTGCAGTTAAACACAGATAAACAATGTTTTTTTGGTAAAGATGGCAACGAAAAATTATATGGCAACCCTGCTTGGCTATGCTATCCACGCTAGTAGGTATATAGCCGCGGGCGATCGAAATTGGTTCAGTGTTCGCAAGCAGCTTCTTGCTGCCGGCTTTGCTCTCCCGCCACAGTGCGTCTGATTGTGGTATGGGAGACAAAGCAATGCCGGATATTTAACGGATGAACTATTTTCCAACGCGTTATATTATCCCCGTCCTTTTCAATGACGATCAATTGACTTTCTAAGTAAACGTGTATTTGTTTGATAAAATTTCCATAATTAAACCTTTGCTACAATTGAATAGCATAACCCAGAGAGAAAGGCGTCAAAAAAAATGAAATTTGAAGCAAAATGTATAAGATGGTACAGTTCAAAGTGAAATAATAATTCAGCGCCGACATTAGACTAGGGTGAATCTACCTTTGTAAACAATGGCTTTCGTTGTTATTTTCTCTTGAACAAAAGGTCACAAATACAAATAAAGCACTCTTTACGGAAGGGAGCATTATCTCTATCCGCTGATATATTCAATGTGAAGGAATTGTATTCTACTTCCGACAAATTAGCAAACGAAGTGTTTGTTTAGAAAAGTAGATACGCCCTAATCAAATGTTGGCGCTGAATTGTTTCATTGCATCTTCTTACTTTTCTAATGCTTTGATTTTCTGTGGGCATAAAACAAGAGACTGATAAGTTTCATCGTCCAGTTTGACTACTACGTTCTCAAAAAAAAAAAATTACAACAAAGGCACGAAGTACGTTGCGAAGTCTATGGAGTCGCTATGGAGAAACAACAAAAAGAAAAAAAACATAACAGTTGCAAAGAGTTGAATTCTAAGGGAAGGTTCATTAATTATGTCACGCAGTAAGGGGGGAGGGGGGGTTTGGAAAAACGTGACGATCCATACAAAAAAATTTGGTTGTCCATACAAAAAACGTGACAAGGGGGGGAGGGGGGGTTAAAAAAAGTCAATTTTTGCGTGACGTAATTAATGAACGTTCCCTAAGTGTTGATAGATTATGCAATTTCATATGCACCCAAATACTCCAATTACCTAGTTCAATAATTATCAACCACATGTGTTATGGTATGCATTTATTATTTGAATAATACCATGATTAATATACACCAACGCGGTCCTACGAGAATCTCACGGTTATATCCCTGATATAACCCACCTCTAATTTTTCTATACCGGGTGTCATTTCAGAATTTTGAAACATGAGAGCGTTACGCTAAAGTGAAATCATTTCGGTTCGTCTCGTGTGCTATAAACTAACGTTGAATAACATGGCCCAGACAGATGAAGATCACGAATGTGGAGTATGAACCAAAATTCATAAGAAGGGACGGGTCCATAGCAAAATTATAGAACTATTAAATTACCATTTTAAACAACCATATGTGTAGTGATACGTAAAAATAAGATGAAACCATTATCACTATGAACCAACGCGGTCCTACGTGAACCTTGCGGTTATATCCTGATATAACCCACCACTATCTTATATATAGGGAAAATAACGTATTGTTGTGGCAGTCAATATTATTGTGAAGTTAGAATTAATAAGCATTTTCTATAAGAATCATCGGTATTTTGCAGGGGACATTGAATTGAAAGAGAATTTATTCAATTCGAAAGTATATTTTGAAATATATTATGACATATTATAGAACTTAATTACTCTACATACAATTTTTCCTATGAGTGTAATGCCGTTTGTATTATTTTTCAGCTGCTTCGACAACACTGGTCGACAGAGACGTTTAGACCCAGTGTTCCATGCCAGTTTCCACTAGTTTGGGCCCCAAAACGACCTCATGCGATTTGCATTTTTCTTCACAAATTGGCATCAAAAATTGTAATTTTGATATATTTTGAGAACCATTCAACTAACTGCCTCAGCTTAAATGTAAATGCTTCAAAAGCATTTTTTCAATCTCAGACTTTAGCAAACAACTTTGCAGAAGAAATTGTGTCGATCCGACTTCACCAGAAAAATGATGACCGTTGATAGGCAGCATATAATAGCAAAATAACAGCAAAAAAATTCTCTTAAGATTTTCATGAAGTTCTCTGCAAAACTTCCCTGCAGCTTTCAGAAGATCTTTCATGAAGTTCTCAAAAGATTTTCATGAAGTTCTCTGAAGAACTTTAATGAAGTTCTCTGAAGAACTTTAATGAAGTTCTCTGAAGAACTTGTTTAAAGTTCTCTGCAGAACTTCCCCAAGTTCTGTGCAGAACTTCCCCAAAGTTCTGTGCAGAACTTCCATGAAGTTTTCTGCAGAACATCCATAAAGTTCGTCAGTATGTTGTTTTAGGCTACGCGTGACAGTGCAGGCTGCATGCAAGGAGAGGGAAGAGCTGGAATTAAGCTCCTAATCGATCAAAGTGCCAAAGAAGGCCGAGGGATATAGCCTCGAAACACACGTAGACAGAAAAGTCTGTCTCCGTGGAAGACTAACCCATCTACCATGGAGGTAGGAACAGAAACGGCACCCGGCGCTTCTAAGAAGCGGATAATGGCTAACGCTTCTGTCGGACCAAAAACCTATGCGAACGTGGTGGTGAGGTCAGGGAGTCCAGCTGTCTCACGCGCCGAATGGGGCCTGAGCGGTAGGTATCCGTCAGCAATAAAAAGCACGGAGGCAGCTGCCAGTACGAAAGAGGAGGACGAGCGACGACTCCAAGCGAGGCAGGGAGAGCCACTTGTTTAAGGTCCGAAAAAAGAGAGGAAATAAAACTAAGGCAGAAATAGACAAGCTACAGGTGGCCTGCAAGTGGAACCGCGGTACGCGAGCACGCTCAATTGGCAGGCCTCGGCGCCAATGTGCGGATTATACTGGAGCTCAAAAAGATCACAGAGCTAAAGGGCCCAGCTTACAGATAGCTGGAAAAACAGGCCTTAGGTGAGGGTGTGGAGGTACGCGCCCTCGTCTAACAGGTAACGAACCAGTGTAAGAATCTGGATGAGATCACCGAGGTAGACGAGATCTTCACCGCACTGATGGAACAGTGCAAGATCGAGCAGGAAGGAACAGTGCATACGGCTCTGGAAGGGTTCACTCGGCACCCTGGTAACAACAATGAGGGTGGCAGCAGCCGACTCGGACACGGCGGTGAAAGTGGAATGGTCTATATGCCCATTTAGCGTGCACCATCCGCCGAAGGCATGTTTCAGATACATAGAGAGTGGGCACATGTCCTGGTAGTGCAAAAGCCCAGATAGGAGCAACATGTGCAGAAGGTGTGACAGCACAAGTTACAAGGCGCGGGACTACAAAGGTCCCCTCAAATGCTTGATATGTGTTGGGAAACCAGATTGTAAGCACCTCCAAGGTCAAGTGCCTACCAACTAAGGGTATTCCAAAGAGCCAATCGTAATGCAGGACACCCAACTAACCTGAACCATTGAGAGGCCGCCAAGCAACTGCTGTGTCAGACAGTTCGCGACAGTCGGCATCGGATATCGCCATAATATCCGCATCCCACTCAGCAACGGCAACTGGGTTGCGGACAGGTCCAATGTGGCGGCATTATGGACGAAGGGGCAAGTATCCAGTTCAGGAGGTTGTGTCTACCACAAACGAAGGCTTTGCCGTTGTAAAAATGAATGGAGTGTTCTTCTGCAACTGCTACGCACCGCCAATATGCTCGATCGTATGACAACTGAGCTAACTGGCCTGAACCCGTTGGTAATAGCGGGGGACTTCAACGCTTGGGCGCTCGAGTGGAGGAACCGTCTTACCAACCCCAGGGGCCAGATTCTTCTGGAAGCCTTCGCTTGGCTCAATGTGGACCTAGCCAACATAGGTACCAAGAGTACCTACCATAGAAACGGAGCGAAATCGATAATTGATGTAACTTTCCGCAGTCCTGAGTTGCTTAGTAATTGGAGAGTGGATGATGGCTACACCCATAGTGACCAAATGGCGGTTCGTTATTGTATCATCTTCAATACAAAGCAGCGTGCAGAAGGAGGTCGTCCTACTTTCACGTAGAAACATTTAAAGTGGCGCTTGAGAGGGAACGAATTCTTACGCGAAACCCAGGAACCTTCCGGTGTACGATTCGTTATGACACTTACACGAGCATGCGATGCGACCATGCCGAGGGAAGTAAATCCTAGGAATGGAAGATCGCCGGTGTATTGGTGGACGGAGTCGATCGCCGACCTCCGAAAACATGCCTCCACAAGACGGAGGATGCGAAGAGCGTAGAGGGACGCTAGTCGTCGCAAAGGCCGTGCTTAAGCGGGAGATAAAGGCCAGCAATCGAGCCTGCTTTGAAGCCCTATGTCAGAAGGCCAATACGAATCCGTGGGGTGACGCCTATTGGTTAGTAATGGTCAAAACCAAAGGGACGGCGTCTCTAACCGAGCAATCACCAGAGCTGCAGCAGGTGATGGTTGCGGGACTCTTCCGAACCACGACCCGAGTCCATGCAACGGGACGGGGACGGGAACGGAACGGGATGAAAATCGTCGGGTTCGTAGACTACAGCACCCTAGTGATATGTGGTGAAACCATTGAAGAGGCGGAGCTTATGGACTGCACAAACATGGGCATGCACAGTCCTCCACATGCACCGAGTGCGCGGGAGTTGAGGAAACCGCGGAACATGTGTTCTTCTCATGTCCTCGCTTCGACGGTGCGAAATCCGGCATGGTAGCCGTTAGCGGTCAGGACACGACTCCGGATAATCTGGTCCAGAGTATGTGGCAAGACTGAAACATCTGGGATACAGTGTACATAAAAGCCTCCCATATTGTTGTCAATCTCCAACAAAAATGACGAAACGACCAACGGCAGGTCGCAGAGAAGTAGTTAGACATAGTGGGTGCTTAACAAGCACAATAGCCCCCGCCCCGACGTTATACCGAAATATGGTTCAGGGGTGAGTCCAGAGCTTATGGTTTCTAGTGAGAGTTAGCACCCTCTTTCCCCCATCTTGAGTTCGCAAAGATATAAAATAATAACTGTTGACCTTCTTGTAGATTCATTGAACATATTTGAATACACGTCCTCACTTTATGTAGCTCAACTACTGTTATAATGGTGGATCTTATGTTTTGAATTTGAGGACAGTTTGGATATCCTAGAATATCCCAAGATTGTCGTATTATGTCTGTTGACCTTCCACACTATTCAATGTATATTGTTAAATACAGACTGTCACTCTGCATACGCCAAAAAACTACTGATACAACTGTAAATCTTATTTTCTGATCTCAAGGACAATTTGGATGACGTAGATCTTCCTAGTTTAGCTCTAGAACGTCAAAAAATTCTCAAATAATGACTTTTGATCTTCCACAAAGTTCATTAAATATGTTTGAATACATATCGTAACCTTATATAGCCCTAAAAGCTACTTTTACAACTGTAGATCTGAAGTGCTGAACTCAAGTACATGTTAGATAAGCTATCAATGAGAATTTAATAATACTTATGCATATGCATATGTACAGAATAATACGAACCGATACCAACGGTAACGACCCCAGCGAACAAAAAGGACTTACGATTGGAAACTCGGTACGTAGATCTGCCAATCTCTCAACTTTACTGGGAGCACCCGTCACTCGCAGACCTACTGAAGGACCGCGTGTTCGGCATCGTAGCGCTGCAGGAGGTGTGCTGGACAGGATCAATGGTGCGAACGTTTAGAGGTAATCATACCATCTACCAGAGCTGCGGCAACACACGCGAGCTAGGAACAGCTTTTGTCGTGATGGGCGATACGCGGATGGTGACCGATCGACGAAAGAATGTGCAAGTGAGGGTCAAGGGCCGATTCCTCAACTTCAGCATAATCAACGTGCACAGCCCTCTCTCCGGAAGCACTGATGATAACAAGGACGCATTCTATGCGCAGCTCGAACGTGAGTACGACCGCTGACAAGCCATGACGCCAAGATAGGCCAGGAGGAGGAATTCAGACCGACGATTGGAAAGTTCAGCGCCCACCAGCTGACGAACGAGAACGGCCTACGACTCATTGATTTTGCCGTCTCCAAGAACATGGCCATTCATAGCACCTTTTTCCAACACAGCTTCCCTTATCGGTACACCTGGAGATCACCACAGCAGACGGAACTGCAAATCGACCATGTTCTGATTAACGGACGGCACTTCTCCGACATTATCGATGTGGCCCCTCTGCTGGAGTACGGTAAAAGCAGCCATCAACGACGCAGCTGAGAGTTCCATCGGGCACGTGGATCGGAGTCGACGGAACGAATGGTTCGACGAGAACTGCAGAGCGATTCTGGAGGAGAAGAATGCAGCGTGGGCGGTAATGCTGCAGCCGCCTGGAAGAAGCGGAGTGCAAGGAAATGGAACTGCTGTGCCGTTCCCAAGAAACACGGAAGTTCTACCAGAAGCTCAACGCATCCCGCAACGGCTTCGTGCCTCGAGTCGAAATCTGCAGGGATAAAGATGGAAGCCTCCTGGCGGACGTACGTGTGGTGATCGAAAGGTGGAAGCAGCACTTCGATAAGCACCTGAATGGCGTGAAGAATGTAGGCATGGGAGACCAAGGCGAAGGATGAACCACGAGCTCGCTGTACCCTACGGCGAACCCAGCATCCAGAAGGTAGCTAAAGCCGGAAGGATACGGTGGGCAGGGCATGTTGCAATATTGCCTGGCAACAACCCTGCAAGCTGGGTGGGCACAAGAAGGCGTGGAGCGGAGAGAGCACGATGGGCGGACCAGGTGGAGCGTGATTCGGTGAGTATTGGGCGTGACCGAGGTTGGAAAACCCGCCGTGCTCTTGCCGGCTGAGCTATCGAAGATCCATAGAAATATACGAAGAATCGTTGAATTGTTCATCCATAAAAACGTCTGTCCAATCGCTTCCACGAATTAGGCGACAGGCTTGTGGGGCATTAAAATCAAAGAAGAAGGGAACGTAAAGAACTTGTTCAGTTGTAAAATAAATATCAATCATTCGGAGTATATGTGCTAATACTCGTATTATGTTCATTGTGTCGTCGTAAGATTTACTATTTTTTCTATGTTTTCCATTTACCTAACCGAAAATTAATCATGACTTGTAACTGCAAGTTATTATCAGAGACATCAGCAGACGTTACACGAAATGAAGTGCCCTGATTTAGTTTTTCTCAACCTCATCATTCTACATTTAATTCGCCATTTCAACGGAAAGCTCAACTCTAACATCCACCCTTTCATTCTCTTTCCAGGTATGTCCCCAACAGCGAAGCGTGTGCCTTTGATGTACGTATGTATGTACTTTACCGAAACCGAATTAGCGCAACGTGATTAAGAACAAGTTCTAATTCCGAAGAAAGAAAAGAAAATTTCCACCCCAAACAAGAAGACTTCAAACAGCCCGTACTTGTTAATGTTCGTTTGTGGCAAATTGTGTGTCACTTCTGCCAACCAGTGAAGTGGCCTCGATTCCAAAGAATGGCGCCACCCGTTTGCCTCCACAAAATCCGCTCCGTTCTTTGGAAGCAAAACGAACAGCCTAATAGCATTTCCCAGATGTGACCTCGAATGGCAAACAGACAGAGGCGTCCTATTTTCTTTTTTTCCCTTCAAACCGACACGTGTGCAACAGGTCAGTCACGAAACCCGAGGCGACGAGTCGTGATTGTAGGTGGTTGGTTCCGTTTCTAATGAGATTACCGGTGGCCAAGTGGCAAGTGGTTCGTGATCCTTTCGCCATGCGTCTCCACCGAATCGAGTCGGAAAAATTTCATGGAATTCATGCTTTTCCAGAACTAATTGAACGGAAAGATCACTCCAGAAATCAATCGTATAATCCTCGAAACGCCCCCTTATCTTCCGGCACACATTTTCGATTACAGTAACATGGTCATAGATTAACGACCGACGCTATAAAACCACACCGAGTTATAGCCCATTTCAATCAAGCTCCTTGAAATGCCCGAATGCGACAACTTCACCCTTCTCGCGTTCGGCCGGATTTGCAGCTCATCTCGTCGGGTGATAAAAGTTTTACTCTTCATCGTCTTCTAATCCAATAAGGGAGCCTCGACCGGGCTACCGAATTTTACGACCAGCGGCGATTGTTTGCACAAGTCCTCTCGTCTAGGTCTGTTTCTTCGTCTTCCTCTTTCTTTTATTAGCCGTCATATTGCTCCTTTCGTTCAGTTCTTGGAAATGCTGTCCAGTGGGAACGAAGACGACGTGGAAAAGCACCATACGAAAGCAATAACGTTCTAATCGATATCAATGGCCATGCGGAAAAATGATGGCCGGTCTCAGTACTTTTCCTTTTTCGATTGCTGAAAGTTTCTTTCCTTTGTCATCAAAAGATGCTTCTGTTTGGGGAACTTTGTTTGAAGGCGGATGCTGGCTGAAGGGAAAACTTTTCTTTTCGCCACCCCAATCAGGAAGTAATGTTCGCCGAGAAGGGTGAAATGGAAAAGCAGGAAAATTGGCTGAGAATTGAAACTTTATGGAAAAGTTTAGGTGTAATGGAAAATTTGGTAGGAAAAGTTTGAGACAGGGTAGCTTCGTTGGTTCACCCCGATGGGAGATTGTATGTGTTTAAATATTTCTAAGCGGATTTTTAACGTAGGAGGTCATGAAACACACATAAAATTTAAACAAATTTTTATCGTTTTTTTTAACCAAAACTTTGCCATGTCGTTTAATGGAACTTGTATGAAAATTTTGTACTTTTATAAAAATCTGCAGTTGAAATTTTACATTAGAAAAACGGACTGATTTTTGGGATTTTTCAGGCAACAAAACCAGTGATGGCATTTCGCACTAATGTTAGCCTGGTGCTTCAAATTTGTACCTTCGCAGAGGATAAACCATAACTCACCGCAGATAGAGCAAAGTGCTCTTTTATTCGGTGATAAATAGACAGAGTGATGGGATTGCTTGGAGTGAGTAAATCACTCTCACTTTCAAACGATCGCTCTCACGTGCTCTAATCTGTATTCGCCCACGTGCTCTCGCCTGCGATCACTGCCGCGTACACTTGGGCGAGGACGCGCCAGTGCTCTTTCTGTGATGCAAACACGGGTGTGAATATGAACAAGAGAGAAGAGCTCCCGCTAAGGTAGGAAGAATGCGTGGAAAAAATAAAATCTCTCACTACCACACTGAGGATATGGACATCACTAGACAAAACCACCTATGCATCACCAATCGCAGCAAGCCTGTACCGTGAGCTGATCGAAGTTTCAAACCTCGATACTGTCGATTCACTGTTGCTGCTGCTGTTGGTCCGCTACTGTCGTTACAAGAATGAGCTGAATCAGCACAGTTTTTCGCATAGCTTACTACAACTTTTGTTTCGTTTCACGCTAAGTTCATTATACTCAAATCGAATGATTATACCCAAACTGAAAGGTAACTAAATACTCTTAAAATTTTTCAATGCATCTTTACGTTTTCTTCCCATATACTCTATATACTACATTTCCCCTCTCGTTTACTCTGAGTTTATTTTTGACATTTTTGTAATTGAGTGTATTATCAAGATTGTGTTTTATTTTCTTTGATAAGGTGGTGAATGCAAGAATGCAGCTTATTTGTTTTATAAATTTTAGTCTATATGTCCCTTCAAAAATTTGAAAATCCGAATTTTTCTAGTCCAAGTAAACTTGAACGCATTCAAGTGATCATAACTCAAGAGTTATACAAAATACACAGTTGATCAAAACGTCAAACAAAAGCTTTCAAACGATATGTAACACGTTATTACATTTCACCGTTTCGAACGAAATGTCGCACTTTACTTGTGATCGATGCCATCATTATCTGCACAGTCGCTGGTGACCCTGTACCGGCGAACTTATTCTACTTTAAACGCATTTGTTGTGCATTTGTCACTTCTTTACAGCATTCTCGAGATTTTCGCTTGACAATTGCCCAATATTTTTCGATCGGTCTGGACTCAGGGCAATTCGGAAGATTAATCTCTTTGGCGACGAAATCAACATTGTTTGCAGCATAACGATCTAGTACCTCCTTAGAGTAGTGGCAGCTGGCTAGATCCAGCCAAAACATAACGTTGGTCTTGTGTTGCCAAAAGAAGGGTAAAATCCGCTTTTTCAGACACTCTTTAGTGTATACCTTCGACGTCATTGTGAGAGATGTGATGAAAACCTTGGTTTTAAGGCCACAACTGCAGATTCCTTGCCGCATCATTAGTTTCCGAGCAAACTTATCAGCAAAAACAAATTTATACATGGAAAGGACATCACCACGACCAGTTGCCAGGTAAAATTTTCTTCCGGGGATTTGTTTATAATCCATTTTGACATATGTTTCGTCATCCATTATAATACAGCCATCAAATTTCGTCAAAACTCGTTCGTATAGTAATCGTGCTCGCTTTTTGGCCACTATATTTTGTTTCTGGAAGCGATTCTTATGTTTACTGGCACAAAAAGACTTATACTCTTCTCTTGAAAGAATGTTACGCACGTTGGAAAAATTGGAATCGTATTTCTTTGCCAAATCTCGTATGGAGACACCTGGGTTGCCTTTCACGTACCTTAACACCTTTCTCCTCAGCTCTTTGTCACTAGTGCCACTTTTATGATAGATGCGCTGTGCTCTATCCACACTCAGAGTATCCTCATAGTAACGTTTGATTTGAGGCTATTTTTGAGGCAAATTACGAAGGATTTTCTAGTGCACAATTAATTTTCTTTTCTCAAGCTCCATGATCCGTAACTTCGTCAATGAAACATCAACAGATGCCTGTGAAACGTTTTTTGTTCAAACTACCGGGGACGCGGTGGTGTATTGAGCCGTGCGTTCAGATTTACTTTGGATCGAGCTTTATCTGCAATTTCCACTTTCCATCAGTGAATCGTAGCAAAACGCAAAAAAAGAGCAAAATAGAAGCCGACTGAATTTGATCGATTCGGCAACTGAACTCAACTGTTTACTGTAATGTTGAAATTTTTCCAAAAATCTTTGAAATACTACAACATGCATCGATTCAGGACTTTCATCAATTTATCTGTCATTTTTGACAGTCGAAGAATAACTGTTTACATTTCTTACTCTTGTTTTTTGAATTACACTTATGTTTTTGTTATTCAGAAAACCTCATTGGGACGCTGTTACTTAGTTGCGATTTAAAGTAATTTCCGAAGAAGTTAAAGGGTGTCCACAGTTAAATTGAATCACTTGAAACTCGTCCTCAAAAACAAGTCTCTCATGAAATGTTCAGGGAATAAAATACAAAGTATAATCTTGGTTCAGGTATTTTTATTTCACTGTATTTCTTTACTCAATCCAAAAGCCCAAACTTTCTTCTTAATACCACGCATAAGATTTTGTACAACGCTTGAACCGACATTTTTCTTCGCTTTCAACCATGACTACAACATTTCATGTTCTGTAGTGACAACATTTGGATGTATATGAAGCACGAATTCGTAGCCCAATATTTTTCAATTGGCCGCAACACTGGAGAGCTTTTAGAGCAAATCTAACACCATTCGTCTTGTACTACTCCAGAAAATCCTTGGAGTAGTGACAGAGAAGCTAGGGCAGGCCAAAACATTGTTTCGTGTGTTTTGAGAAACGGAAGTAGTCGTTTTTCCAGGCATTCATTCAGTTGAAGTTGTCACAAAAGGCTTGCTCCGTTTACCACACGAGCAAATCCCCTGCCAAATCATGATTTTCTTGGAGAACTTTGACACTTGCTGTTTCCTGAGAGACTCTGGAACATCGAACTTGTCTTTCGCAGTCACCTACTGGTTGCCGGGAATTTGTTTGAAGTCCGCTTTAACGTATGTTTCATCGTTTCATCAACCTAAAGAGCAAAATGATACAGCTTATTGAAAGTGATGCAATTTAACTGTGGATACCCTTTACTACTTAATATGTTGACAAATGTCGATATCGTTTTCAAAAATAATTCAGAAGAGGAGTTATGTTATCACCAACTAATTTATGCCTGAAGATAACTATTGACGGCATTATTTCTTTAAACATTCAACATTCAAAGGTTGTCGTATGGGTATTGATCTCACTTCAACGATTTTATCTCGAAGTTCTCTGGCTTTCTGGTTCCGGGACGATAGTCACTCTGCCACATTGCGTTTTTTGTTTCAGTTTGTCGGAAGTTCTTTCTGTGTTCAAACTAACTGTCAATAATCCAATCGAAAAATTATACTTACTGGCAATCATGAACTGTTTTGACGATTAGTACAGGCACACTTATGCATCATCTAAATCACAACAGCGCAAGAAAGAGGGAAACAAAACAGTAAGAAAACAAGTGAACGATTCGTGTAAGTGGTGCCAGAAATAATTTTATATTTTATATGGTGGCGAGTGTGTTTGAAGTATGGCGTATTGTGTTTTTGAGGCCAAGTGACTGATAATTCTCTGAACAATGAAAGAAATCTGGAAAACTTGATCAAATCTTGGTAAACTGCTTGAAATTTTTTTTAAACTTCTCTACTAAACTTCAGTGAAGTTTTCTTACCAATCAAATATCTCAAAAGAGGTGAACTGGCAACCAAAGAATTGTAATTTTTACATATTATGATTATAGACTCTATCTTGGGTTCGTCAGTAATTATCTCTTGAATATCAAGGAAGGTCTCTCCTGACCTTCTGCAAATCTCGTTGATAAAATTCTGGTGAGTATCCTCCTGAACTTTTCGCAAGTTTCCTCATGAACTTCTTGGCAGTCACTCCTGATTTTCTTGGAAATTTACAATCACACCTTACCTTTCAGAAGCATTTGGTTAATTTTAACCTGAACTTAGTTATCTTCTAGACATCTGAACCTCCAAAACTTTGGAAAAAAAAATTCTCCAGAATCTTGAAAGTTTTTTTTTCTGAACTTCTGCGAAATCCTCTTCTGAACAGCAGAAGTTTTCTCCTGAGCTTCGGGAAAGTTTGTTCCTGAATTTGTGGGAAATTCTTGATTGAGCTATTTGGAAGTATCCCCTAGCATTCTTCCTATTTTTCCGAGAAGTATCTACCTGAATTTCTGGGAACTCCTGAAGGTAGAGAAAGCTATTAGGAAAGCTAAAACTTCTGGTTAGTTCCAAATGAACTTTTAGGAAGTTTATTTTGGAACTTCAGGGAAGTCCTCTCCAGACTTTCGGGAAGTTTTTTCGTGAAAGTTGTTAACAATTTCTTCTTCAACTTATAGGTAGTGCCGTCATTGGTAAGTTTCTTCCTGAAACTCGGGGACGTTTTTTTCCGGCGCCTATTCTTTCTAAACTTCTAAAGGGAAATTCTACCAAGATATTGGGAATGTCTTCTCCAGAGTTTCTGAGAATTTTTTTTTAAATTTGTTGAAAGTTTCATCATGAACTTCTGAACTTTTGGGAAGTTTCCTTCTGAACTCCAGGGAAGTTTGTTCCTTAATTTCTGAAAAAAAATTATATATTATTGTTCTTTGGAGAGATTTATTCCTGAATTTCGAGAAAGTATCATTGTGAAATTCTTAAATATTTTCTTCTGAACTTCGAGAAAGCTCTCCAGCACTTCTGGGAAGGTCCAACTAAACTTTTGGGAAGTCCTTCGTTGAACTTCAGATAAGTTTTCTCTAGAAATTCTAAGGCGTATCGGCATATGGCAGTTTATTTCTGAATTTTTATGAAATTATAGATTGTGCTCTACCTGGTAAATTTCTTCCTGACTTTCAGGTAAGTAATCCCTGAACTTTTGGAAAGTTCCATTTTGCATGTCTGAGGAGAACTTCAGAACCTCTGGAAAGAGCCAAAGCTCTAAGAAGTCGTCTTCCCTAAATTGCTTCTTAATGCTACGGCTGATCTTTGGAGATGTTCTTGTTTCGAGGAAGTCTCACTTTTACAGTGGTTCAAAGTATCAGTGCGGCGACCGACTGTGCTTGAGAGTCAATGTTAGTTTCCCAAAAGAAATAGTATTCAAACGGGAAAATAAAATTTACTTTTTGTTATTCCGACCCAACACAACAGGTTCTAACGAACAGAGCACCTGGTAAATTTTCTACCATTTCTACTTAGCATTATTTTTGCTGGCTCCATTCCACCTTCGATTTCGTAGTAGAAACTTAAATTAATTTTCAGTGTAGCGTCATGATTTGGTGCTCGATGGTATCGGCTGGTGTTAGAGGGCTAGAATTCATTGACAGATAATGGTAAAAGAAGTTTATCTGGACATATTGAACCGAAAACATCCAACATTCGTCAAAACTGGTATCGCAATGGTTCATCGAACGAAATATCGACGTTTTAGAGTTGCCAACACAGTCACCTGATCTTTACCTAAAAGAACAACTGTGGTCTAATTTGAAAATTAAGGTTCAAGAACAAGATCCAACATACAACATGCGACAAGTAATTGTAAAATACAAATCACGTAAAATCGACAAAATCACACCAGAAACAACTGCAAAGCTTGTTGAATCAAAGCCACAAAGATGAAAAACAGCTTGAAATGCTGCCTTACTAGCTTTCTACTCTGCAATGAGTAAAAATGCCACATATTTATCCGGTCGCAGAAGTAAAGGGTGTTCCGATCAAAATTTGGTCAAACAGTAATGTGTGTGAGTCGATCAAAGATTTTATTAATAAATCAAATTCTTTTTCTTTATCAAGTTCAGTTAATACAGAATACATGCGAAATATTCAGCTAAGCTTTCTTTCTGTACAGACTTCTTGTCTACTTTATTCGCCGCAGAACGCCAGTTTGCCTTGAACTGTTTCTTGTTCACAACGGCTTTTTGAGTCTTCTTAAGGTTCCGCTTGACGATGGCCCAATATTGTTCAATTGGGCGGAGCTCTGGCGTGTTGGGAGGGTTCTTGTTCTAGGGTACCACTTGAACAATGTTGGCACCACTCCATGGCCTTTTTACCATAATGGCAAGATGCCAAATTCGGTCAAAATAGAACGGAACAATTGTGTCGCTTCAGGAAAGGCATTAGACGTTTTTGTAGGCACTCGCTCGGATAAGTTTCCTGAGGTAAGTTTCATCGTCCTGTACCACGCAATTAAACTTCGTCAGCATCGTCGTGTACAATTTTCGCGATCGTGCTTTGGCCGACGTGTTTTGTTTATCGTCGCGATTTGGAGTCACCACTTTCTTGTAAGTCAACAGTCCACCTCGTTTTTTAGCTCTATCTAGGCGTCACTCCTAGCTTCTTTGCGACATCTCGGACCGCGAGGTTGGGGTTCCGGTCGAAACAGCGGGCAACTATTTTTGTCGTCATTGTGGCCTCCGGCTTTCAATTGCCCCTCGATCCAGCTCTTCCTGGCTGTCGACAAACGTTCACCGAACTCTTTTAATACGTTGGTAACAGTTGATTTAGCCAATTTCGCCAAGTTGGCGTGAGAGTAGTTTGGACATTCGACATGGCCGTGCAAAATTTTGATGCGTTGCTTTTCTTCCTTCGACGACATTTTGATAACTGAAGTGCCAATCTCAAAATCAAGGCATAGAGGCATGATGCTACACGCACACATCTTCAAAATGAGGGGTGTGCAAAATTTTTTAATGCACGATGAAAAGAAACGCGTCAAGTTTAAATCGACCAAATTTTGATCGAAACACCCTTTATTTATCCGTATTTTCAGGATAAAGAGGCGTCGATCAAAGTTGGTCAGTAAAATTTGTTTTCTCTCAAATTGACAAGCCACTCAAATTGTTCTATCGAATCTAGGTTCAAATTAAGAAAACCATGTTTTATTTCTCAATAGTAACATTAAAAACTCTTGGTTGTCCCCCTTCAAGTAGATAGTAGTAAACCTCATAGTGAACACGTGTCGAACGTGTCGTGTGATATCATTGTGGTTAATCATGGGATCCGGTTACTCCCCTAACCTGAAAACCAGTTCATTAGCGCTGACCAACAAAAGCACCACGCGTTTGTCCAATGCTTACGCCGCTGCAGTTGTTTTTGAATATTTCCATTTTTCTCATTCTCTACCACCTGTAATATAAAACCACCCACTCTTTGCAGACCGAGGAGACTGCGGATGCGTAGGATCACGCTCCGGGGGGGCCTTTGGATTTACAACTTGAACAAATTTACTGAACGCTCCTACGTGATGACCTTACGCTGGAAAACCGTACGTGACCTCTGCCCAGCGATGGGATCGAAAGTGTTGAAACCCATCCCCCCAGTAAATCCGATCCTAGACGGGGACGGAAGTGTGGCAGTCGTGATTTCCCACCTTCCCACACGCTACAATTTGTTTTCCTTTTTGCTGAAGCTTTCGCTTCCTCGCGTTCCACTATCCCAAGCGATAAGCTACGTGAGTTGAGAACAAGTTCTAAATATATCTGCCCTGGACTGCCGGAAGAACCGGTTGGTCGGTCAGCCCAAAATCAATTAACCAGCTCGTCGTAAAACACACCGCCTTCGATGCGAACATTTCGCGAAGTGTCTGGTGACGACGACGACGACGACGATGCGATGCGGTGATACCAGTTTCCGGTAGTATACTCTGAAGGGTCATAAAATGTACGATTTTATTATTGGGTCGCGAAGGCCGGGACTTGGATATCCTTTCGTTTATTACCGCTTTGCGAGGAAGCACCAAGGATGAGAAGGTATCGTTCGTTTTCTTTATGGCTGAATTTCGGCTGACAAGGTGAATGGAAAATGAATGCTCCACTAAATTTGTTCACTTAGTTATTACAATTTAGGAAACGGGTCACACAGAATCTGATAAACTAACAGACCCCGTCCGACAAGTCAATTAATTATTATGCAATCTTTCACCGATCCCGGAAATTAGCAACATACTTGTTCTGGCATCCTGCGAGCGTCCCACCCGAACCGAGTTCCGCTTATCCCATTATGCCAATGAAGTCGTTGTTTGCTCTTCCCAGAGGAGCAAGAAAATTGCAATCTGACCCCCTTCGCGATCACACACACACACAAGCACACATGATGCATCGTCGTCTTCTCGTCGTCGTCGTCGTCGTCGTTGGACCAACCAGACCAGAGCAAAAAGTATGTATCATACATACGGTGGGGGCAAACCGTTCGGAAGCCATCAGTGAGTGCAGCGGAAAACCTCGTAATTAATATGTAATGAGTTTTGGAGGAGCTTCTTTTCCTTTCGAAAGTGCAATCCAAGCGGCGACCACCAGAATGCAGAAGCATGCATGCCGTCCATTTAATCATACCACCAGAAAGTTAATTTAATTGGCTCGTAAACAAGGTTGGGCTTAGCCCTCAGCTCAGCAGTTCTCGGGCCTTGCGGTAACTTACTGCAACCAGGAGAACCGGGTCTGGAAGGAAACTCGTTTCAGGGAAATTTTCAGCTAACGACGGCGGGAAACTCTCCTTGTGTAAATCCTTCTCCTTCCAAGGGACTAGACTTCTTCATCTGGGAGTGGTTTTCGGTCTATCCTTGACTTCGTTCCACTCTTCGTTACTGGTTACTGACGAATGAAAGAGGTATCAAAAGAATGGATGAACATGAATTTCTAGAAGCAAATATTGATTGCATTTTCTAAGTGATAGCTTTTCCGAAATTAGTCAATAGCATGAGTGGAATATTTTAAAGGCAAATCAGCAAAAATGGGCGTACACTTCGTGGTCTGCGAAATAATTGACCAGGAAGAAATACACAGAGATGTAAATGGGCAAACAAACTTTTCCGTATAAAAATTAATAAACGATTCAAAATAAATTGAAAAATGTAACGTGTAGTAAAAAATAAACAGATAGTGAAACAATCCATAAAATTTAATAAAATCCACACTCAAATATAGCATGAACATATCAATCATGTATGTCATGAAAATGATCGATAATGTAGTAAGATTACAAATATATTGCAAATCTATGCACACTTAGATTTGTTTACAGAAATTTGTAAAGTTTTACCAAATTCTCAACAGCTGAACGTTCGGTTTACGGATTTCGGTGAAATTTTACAAATTCGGTAAAATTTTACCGAAATCCGTAAAACCGGATTACCGAATGTTCAGCTGTTGAGAATTCGGTAGAACTTTACAGATTTCTGTAAAATAATCTGAGTGTGTGTATACAAAAATGTCTGTCTATCTGTCTGTCTGTCTGTCTGTCTGTCTGTCTGTCTGTCTGTCTGTCTGTCTGTCTGTCTGTCTGTCTGTCTGTCTGTCTGTCTGTCTGTCTGTCTGTCTGTCTGTCTGTCTGTCTGTCTGTCTGTCTGTCTGTCTGTCTGTCTGTCTGTCTGTCTGTCTGTCTGTCTGTCTGTCTGTCTGTCTGTCTGTCTGTCTGTCTGTCTGTCTGTCTGTCTGTCTGTCTGTCTGTCTGTCTGTCTGTCTGTCTGTCTGTCTGTCTGTCTGTCTGTCTGTCTGTCTGTCTGTCTGTCTGTCTGTCTGTCTGTCTGTCTGTCTGTCTGTCTGTCTGTCTGTCTGTCTGTCTGTCTGTCTGTCTGTCTGTCTGTCTGTCTGCTGTCTGTCTGTCTGTCTGTCTGTCTGTCTGTCTGTCTGTCTGTCTGTCTGTCTGTCTGTCTGTCTGTCTGTCTGTCTGTCTGTCTGTCTGTCTGTCTGTCTGTCTGTCTGTCTGTCTGTCTGTCTGTCTGTCTGTCTGTCTGTCTGTCTGTCTGTCTGTCTGTCTGTCTGTCTGTCTGTCTGTCTGTCTGTCTGTCTGTCTGTCTGTCTGTCTGTCTGTCCTCTGTCTGTCTGTCTGTCTGTCTGTCTGTCTGTCTGTCTGTCTGTCTGTCTGTCTGTCTGTCTGTCTGTCTGTCTGTCTGTCTGTCTGTCTGTCTGTCTGTCTGTCTGTCTGTCTGTCTGTCTGTCTGTCTGTCTGTCTGTCTGTCTGTCTGTCTGTCTGTCTGTCTGTCTGTCTGTCTGTCTGTCTGTCCTGTCTGTCTGTCTGTCTCTGTCTCGTCTGTCTGTCTGTCTGTCTGTCTGTCTGTCTGTCTGTCTGTCTGTCTGTCTGTCTGTCTGTCTGTCTGTCTGTCTGTCTGTCTGTCTGTCTGTCTGTCTGTCTGTCTGTCTGTCTGTCTGTCTGTCTGTCTGTCTGTCTGTCTGTCTGTCTGTCTGTCTGTCTGTCTGTCTGTCTGTCTGTCTGTCTGTCTGTCTGTCTGTCTGTCTGTCTGTCTGTCTGTCTGTCTGTCTGTCTGTCTGTCTGTCTGTCTGTCGTCTGTCTGTCTGTCTGTCTGTCTGTCTGTCTGTCTGTCTGTCTGTCTGTCTGTCTGTCTGTCTGTCTGTCTGTCTGTCTGTCTGTCTGTCTGTCTGTCTGTCTGTCTGTCTGTCTGTCTGTCTGTCTGTCTGTCTGTCTGTCTGTCTGTCTGTCTGTCTGTCTGTCTGTCTGTCTGTCTGTCTGTCTGTCTGTCTGTCTGTCTGTCTGTCTGTCTGTCTGTCTGTCTGTCTGTCTGTCTGTCTGTCTGTCTGTCTGTCTGTCTGTCTGTCTGTCTGTCTGTCTGTCTGTCTGTCTGTCTGTCTGTCTGTCTGTCTGTCTGTCTGTCTGTCTGTCTGTCTGTCTGTCTGTCTGTCTGTCTGTTTTTTTTACAAGGGTTGAAAGGCCATCAAAAATCTGTGCGACACCTGAGACACCACACAATATTCAGGCGAACAGGGTTGGGCTCCTGCCCGACCTGCTAAAAATGTGCCTCCCGGAAAATCCGGATCCCTTATCCTCCTTGCCTTGATCCACCCGGGACCACAATGCTGCGACTACTTCAGGGGGGGCTGTGCTCATGCACTTCTTCTAAAATTTCGACCCCTAGCTAAGGCTAGTTCGCCGACTGGCTGGATGATCCACTGCTTCGCTGCTACGTTGTATCCATCTCTCGAATCCTCCTGTTTCCTCCCGGCGTCGAGGGTGGTCCACCAGTTCCGGTGAAGGAAACTTCCGCACTAATGGTGCCACGACTACCGGCGGTTATCGCAGGGGACGCTAACGCGCATTTCGCCGACTTTGTCTTCGGGTTGCAAAGGTGGTCCGACAGTTCGAGTGGTGGATGACGTCCGCACTGGCGGTGCCCTACATACCCGAAGCACTTTCTTCTTCTTTCTTCTTTCTTCAACAGGCTGGCTGTTCGAGTGCCGAGGCCGGCCCGACGATTCCGGTTGGCAGAAGACTTCCGGTTCACCGGCGCCTCGACGACCCGAAGCCGAACACTGCTCACTGCGCTGGATACTCCTTAGAACCGGCGCTTGTTTGCTGGTCCTGTCTCCATTTACGCTGTAGCTCCAACAGTATTCGCGTCACGACTTTGCTTACTGCGTTCCACGTGTCTTCCTCGTTGCACATTCGCTCTGCGATATTATCCGGCCTTGGGACAGGCATTCCCCTTCGCAATTCCGTAAACCTCGGACAGTCGAACACCACGTGCTCTGGAGTCTTCGTTGGCACCCGCCGGGCAGAAACGTGACGACGCATGACCACACCGGTGCAGGTATTGGCGAAAATAGCCGTGCCCGGTCAGGAACTGTGTGAGGTAAAAGTTCCATGATCCCTGTTCACCCACGTCGACACATTGGGGATGAGCCGGTGGGTCCACCTTCCATTCTCCGCGTTGTCTCACTCCTGCTGCCATTTGACCATGGAGTCTGCAACTTGACTGCATTCATCCAGTTTTCAACTGCGTCGGTCGACTCCGCCACCAGCATTTCTACTTCTTCCAGCGACTCTCCGGTTATCGTGAGGACGACATCATCCGCAAATCCGAAGATCTTCACGCCCTTGGGAAACTTCAGTTTTAGGACTCCGTGGTACATTATGTTCCACAGCGTTAGGCCGAGTATGGAGCCTTGCGGAACGCCCGTCGAAACCCTAATCGACTTCTGCCCCGAGTTCGTTTCGTAGACCAGAATCCGGTTTTAGATGTAACTCTTAAGGATTCTACACAAGTAGTGGGGGACCCGCATACCATGCAGCGCTGTGGCGATGGCTTCCCAGCTGGCACTGTTAAAAGCGTTTTTGACGTCAATTGTTACTACCGCGCAGAACCGATTGCCGCACCTCTTCTTCTTGGACGCTCTCTCTGCAACTTCAACGACCGTCCTGATTGCATCCACCGTTGATCTCCCTTTTCGGAGTCCAAATTGCTTTTCAGATAAGCCGGTCTCGCCCTCCGTAAACTGCGTCAGTCGATTAAGGATAATCGTTTCCAGAAGCTTCCCCAGTGTATCCAACAGGCATATGGGCCTATACGATGCTGGATTCCCCGGCGGTTTCCCTGGTTTCGGTAGCAGCACCAATTTCTGGATCTTCCACTTATCCGGAAAGTAACCATCTGCAAGGCATTTCTGCAGCACCATCCTGAACAAATCTGGAAACGCCAGTAACGCAGTTTTTAGAGCCACGTTTGGAATGCTATCCGGACCCAGAGCCTTCTTCAACTTCAGACCTTTCGCCACTAATGACTGCTCGTCGTTGGAGACTTGCACACCTGCAATGGTTACTCGGTCTTCATCTTCATATGGTGTAGGCGGCCACGTCGTCGAATCATGCTGCAGGAGACCCTCCACGACGATCTTCAGCTTATCCGGGCACATTTCCGCTAGCGTCACTGGACCCCTGATCTTCGCTGTTACGACCCGATAAGCGTTGCCCAAAGGGTCATCGTCAGCTTTCCGGCACTCCTTGAAGCAGTTGGATTGGCTGATTTTAATCTCCCGTTTGAAGGCCGCTCTAGCTTCACGGAAGATTATCTTACGCTCCTCTCTGACCGTTTCAGACCTTGTTCTCTGAAAGCGTCTTCTAGCTCTGAGACAAGCAACACGAAGACTAGCAAGAGTTTCGTTCCACCAGTAATTTAACCGCCGGTTGTTCTTTGGCTCCAATCTCCTTGGCATCGTCGCATTGCAAGCCCTCGCCAGAGTTTCTGTCAACTCATTTGCATCAAGATTTGTAGCGCCGCTGCCTGCGCGAAGTGCTTCGATCAAAAGATCCTTGTCGAAGTCCTTCGTCTTCCATCTCCGCCCGCTAGTCCTTATCTCTCTTCCAACCGTCTGCATTCGTGTTCCAACACTATACCGGATTGACTGGTGCTCACTATGTGTATAGTCCTCACAAACTCTCCAGTTCATGCTCCTCACCAGCGACGGACTGCAGAACGTGACGTCGATGATAGACTCCCTGCCATCTCTGCGAAATGTACTAACGGTACCTTTGTTGCACAGCCTGATGCCGCACATCATTGAAGTCGCCTCCAATGATTACCGGTCTTCGGTCGATCAGCTTCTCTGCGAGAGCGTCCAGCATCCGGTTGTACTGCTCCAGAGTCCACCGTGGGGGTGCGTAACAGCTGCACACAAAGATCCCATTAATTTTGACGATTACGAAACCTTCGCTTGAACTGTCTACCACCTCTTGGATAGGGAATCTGCCCATCACTTGGATAGCCGCAATCCCTGATGAGTCCCCCACCCAGTTGCCGTTGTCAGAGGGGATCCGATATGGTTCAGCAATAATTGCCACGTCGCACATTGCTTCTGTCGACACAGTTGCTGTGCGGTGTCGCAATGATTGAGATTTAACTGGATGATATCCATTAATTCCGGCCCGCCATCGCCTTATTGTATGCAGGGCATTAGAAGCCACCTGTCACGTGGTCGTTTCCGTTTTCCGGTTTTCAAAGCAAGCATCTCGGTTGCTTCGTGCAGTTCCTAGCAACGTGTCCTTCTTCACCCCATTTCCTACATAGACCGGATCTGTCCGGGCCTTTGCAGTTTTGCGCTTGGTGGCCAAACGCCATCCATTTAAAGCATCTCTCCATCTGTTTGTTTATTCGAGGGGTGAGTCTCAACGGACACACTGACCATCCGACTTTCACCTTGCCCACCTCCACCATTTTGTTGGCAGCTTCTACCGGTAGTCGTATCGCTGCTATTTGTGTACCACCGTACGCTCTCCTCAACCGAATGGTGATCTGAACTTCACCCAGCGCGCATTGTGAGGCCAGTGCATCCCTCAGTTCGTCTACCGGAGTGATCTCGTCCAGGTCTCTGCACTCGACCACTGCCTCCTGCGTTAAAGCCCTTACATTTCCTTCACTACCTAAGGAGTTGGCAATACGCTCCCGGAAGGTTGAGCTCCTGATCATGGGATCCTTCTTCAGCTCGAACAGCAACTCCCCCTTCTAGGTGCGCCTAGTCCTCACCACTTTTTCACCCAAGTCCTTAAGCTCCGGGTCCTCCCTCACTTTTCTTAAGATCGCTGCGTACGTCGTCTTATCACTCACTTCGACGATCAAAGCATCTCCCTTGAGCCTCTTCCGAGGAGACCGACGTTTTTCTATCTTCTTCTGCTCCTTTTTCTTCTCCACGTGTCTCTTCTGCTTTTCCCTCTTCTCCCGCTGGCTTTCCACGGTTTGCCAATCACCGTTCTTGACGCCTTTCTTCAGTACGCTAGCACAGTCCTGCACGTTTCGCTGCTTCTTCGGGGCTTCGTGCTCTCCTGGCGAGTCCCTGACTCGCTTCTCCATGCGAGTATTTCGGGGGCTCATTGGTGTCTGCTGTGCCGCAGCCGCTGTGTGCTCCGCTGCGTGTTCCGCTGCGTGTTCCGCTGCGTGCCCCGCTGCCGCTTTCAGCGTTTTTTCAGCTGATTCAGCTCTACTTTTGAGCGCGTCATGTTCGCGCTCGGCTGATTTAACGGCGCATTTGATGCTCGTCACTAGTAGCTTGATCTTCGTGTGGACATTGTGCTTGTCCTTCATGAAGTCATAAAGCTCGTTGACTCGCTTCCGTACCTCCATCAGGTTGGACCTCCCAAGTTGTAGCTCCTCCTGACTAGCACTATTCTCCGATCTTGGTGTGGACACCCTATTCTCGGCTCCTAGCTCCTTCTGGCCTGCCTGGATCTCACCAGTCTTCGCCAAACTGCTGGTACTCGCTACTGCTGCCTGTGGCATCACTGGAGATCGCTGCAGCTTTCCACTTTTGGCGAAAACATTCGCCTCACCTGCTCCTTCTTTTTTTGTTTCTTTTTTTTCTGTTTTTGTTTTTGTTTTTGTTTCTGCTTCTGTTGTTTCCATATTAAAAGGGTCCCCCCTCCGGGCCGTTATCTCTACCTGTTGCAGATAGTCGCCTCTTGTGATCCCATGGGTGCCTTTGTAAACAGTGAGGTCTATGCAAGGGTTGACTCCGGTGCCTTATAGCACCGTGTTCAGAGCCGGATCGGCGTAAATCAGGAATGGTGCATCTGAACCTACTACCCATCGATATAGATGCCAGGTTTTGAGCGTTACCGGAGGCCTGTCAGGTTGTTTACCGGGACGGAGGCAGTAGAACCATTAGCCTGCTTACCATTTCAAGAAGATGTCACTCTTTTTTACTCAGGAAACAGAATAGCTCGACTGTCAGCCCATAGACGCCTAATCCTATCCATAATCCGAGACTTGTCCGATGTCGTTTGCCGTGACCAGTATACCATAATCAGGATCTCACTGGTATTAACCCTGATGTGCCGGTTGGCACTCCTTTTGTGCTACCCATCGTCGCTTTCCGATCCATATTCCGATCTAGTCCGTTGTCGTAAGCCTTAGCCAGTATGCCATAATCAGAATGTTACTGGCGTGGATCCTGATGTGCCTGGTGGCACTCCTATGATTTTTGGTCCGCTCCGGGTATTTTATTTCCCCGGTACCCTTCAACTTATCATTGACGAGCGTTCCCCTATCCGCCACCTGGGGAGGCGCCCGTTTGGAGATCTCGAACTCCCTCGGGTGTCTGTCTGTCTGTCTGTCTGTCTGTCTGTCTGTTTAGGAAAATTTGTATTTTCAACCGGGAAAATCGAGAACAAATTCGGATAAGATGGTGGCCTCTCTGATGATTCTATGCTATCTCAGAAACTATTAGTCACTAAATCCGTTGTGGTGCAGAGGATGTTCATTGAGCGCTTTAATTTTGTATCCACTCCATTAGCTGCATAAGGCTCTAGTTATTGCTCTTTATTTTAAAAGTCCAATTCGCCTGTTCAAAAGAAAGAAGAAAAACAACACAATTTAGAAGATATATTTTTCAGCAACTCGTCTCTATGTTCCTATCTGTTCTTTTTTCTCCTTAGAAATATGGTCTCTTAAGTACCTATTGTTAGATATTCAGTCGCTTACCAGCTTTGCAATAATCATCTCAAAGCTTGGAGGGAAATAACAGATTGCTCGAAGTCATGCCGAGCCATAGCAGCACACTTGCTGCAATACAGTTGATGTTACTCCAATACGACTTAACTAAGTCACAATAAAGTCGTTATAACCAAATATGGCGATTTTGTGTTGCTTGGGAGGTTAGTGAGGCTTGCAATTCTATAGAGGCAAATTGTTCAACCTAACAACTACATGATTACACGTAAATGGATCTAATAGCATCCTTACTGGAGTTTTCCTTTATGCCCCATCAAAGCATTAAAACAATTAAATGATTCCGGATGACTATACGGCCATCGATTTTTTCTCTTTACCAAAGAAAACTGTGTTTTACTAAGATTTTAATCTGGTTTTGAGCAACCCTTTAGTATCCAGCAAGCATTTCCCCGTTGTTCTTCAGACAACAAAGAACGTCTTGTCCACCGTGGGCGTGGGCGGCGGCAGAGAAAAAGGAGCCCTCAGTACATTATTGGCTGTAACGAGTTCGTTTTGACATCGTTTACCTCTCCGTTAGACTGAGAACCATCCTGGAGGAAAATTCCACCCAATGAACATTGGAATGCCACCTTGTCCCGTTTCCTTTCTGCGTCGTTGTTACTTGCCGGGGATACGTTACATGCTCAAACGTACTTACTGCGAGAAGCAGGAAAGAAAATAGCTTCCTCCCGAAGTGAAACGGATCGTTTCCGCCTTGTCAGAAACGCAAGCATGCATTTCACTGTCGGTCTGTCAATTTGCCAGTGCAGCTTTGTTTTTTGTCAGATCAAATACTCCGGTGAATATGATCCGATGACATCTCCGATGCATCCGCCAACCGCAGACATTTTTCTTTTTTTTTTTTGCATACAAAATTTCGAAAACCGCGGTGGTGAATAAACGATTGTAGAGAACCCCTTGCAGGCAATCCTCAATACAAAGCATAGGATGGAAAGTTTTGTCCGACTAAACTGCCGTAAGGGATTCTGTCCTTGTCCCATTCTCGACCTGAAGAGCTCGTTACGACTGACAGCCCGGAGCGAAAAAATGGAAGTCAAATTTGATTTTGTCACGGATTGCTACGACGCAGGAGGTAGTTGTCAGAGGTTGCTGTTTGTACTTCCTCTAGCATCAGATGCACTCAAATGGTCTCCAGTTAAGCGGGGAAAATACTGGAAAAATAAAAGTACTTGTTGAAAAGCTTTTTTGTTTGTTTGTTTGTTTCGAGAGCTCTCTGAGAAAACGGATGTTTGTATGTGAAGATTTGTTTTTTCTTACAAATGAGTGAAATGTCCTGGACAATCAAAATAGGTGGTCAATGAATGTCAATGTGTTCCAACTAGGGAGGAGACAACTTAATCTTGCGTTAATTTTAATGCCAATACTATGAGTATTAGTAAAAATAATAAAATTATAATATCATTACACGGTATTATATCATAAACTGTCAATACAATGCTATAATTTTGTTAACAGTGTATAGTTATCGCGCATGGTTTGCTTTTTTAATTTGTTGACGTACGGCGGAGTCGTCACCTGGTGGCAAGTCAATGTCGTTCAGCTTAAGTCCGGCACATCGAGCAGTTTACTTGTGTTGGAAGCAAAAATATTGTAAACATTGCTGAGCACGTGGGTGATGACGTTAAACTACCATAACATTCCATACTGTGAGCTGATCATAATCACCATAATCAGCTGTTCCGTGTAAAAAGGTAAACATTGAGACGAAACACAAGCACCACTATACATTTAAACATCTCACGAATACCAATAAGCCAGAGCCAATATGGACAATCTGTCAAACTAACATGTACACTCTAAAACGAATTTACTCTAAATCACATTATTGTCAAGATTAATATTTTAGTCTTGAATTAGTGGTATTATAATATGATTTAATGCGAAAATTAAAGATGTCTCCCCCTAGTGTTCCAACCAGTGGACAGTGGGCAAAAATGGAACCAAAATCCCATTAATTTAGACGGCGCAGGGTTGGAGTTCTGAAAAAAAGCTTTTCTTATGGGAAAAAATGCGGGAAATTGAATGGTGTTGGTTTCATTTAGGGTTGACCACAGTAAGTGTCCCATTTTGCCCATTTCTTCCCTCATTTTGGATGCAAATTAGGTTTATTACCCAAAAACAGAACTTGGTGCTATTATATTGCATCCAAATGCACTGTAAATTTGCAGCAAAACCTGAAAAACTGAATGGAACAGATTTCACTTTGATCGGATGCCAGGAAGTGGTCCATATTGCCAATTTAACCCGATTCTCCTCTCATACTTGAATAAACTCATAAACCATGCGGTTCTGAAGATCGGCGCTAGTAATATTACTCTCACTTGCACTGTTCTTATGTAAAAATGTCTGGAAAATCGAATGATGAAGGTTTTGTTTATGGTTGACTACAGTAAAGGGTCCATTTTACCCGATTTCCCCCCAAACATTGAAAAATAACTCATATACCATGCGGTTCTGAAGATCGGCGCTAGTAATATTACTCTCGCTTGCACTGTTCTTATGTAAAAATGTCTGGAAAATCGAATGGGGAGGGTTTCGTTCAGGGTTGACCACAGTAAAGGGTCCATTTTACCCGATTTCCCCTCAAACATTGAAAAATAACTCATATACCATGTGGTTCTGAAGATCGGCGCTAGTAATATTACTCTCACTTGCACTGTTCTTATGTAAAAATGTCTGGAAAATCGAATGATGATGGTTTCGTTTAGGATTGACCACAGTAAAGGGTCCATTTTACCCGATTTCCCCCCAAACATTGAACCAACACCATTCAATTTCCCGCATTTTTTCCCATAAGAAAAGCTATTTTTCAGGACTCCAACCCTTCGCCGTCTAAATTAATGGGATTTTGGTTCCATTTTTGCCCACTGTGCAGTGTGTCAAATATTCACTTTTTGTACATAACAACATAAGATAACTTTGACGAGGGATACACCCGTTGTTCTCTCATTCTGCAACAACGAGATGTTGTAACCTGAATGTATTACAACAAAACACGAGGAAAAGCAACAAAATGTTGTATTGATGATGGGAAAGAGACAAGTCGCTGTGAGAAAATGTTGTAATTCGCACATATGTCGCAACGACCTTGTTTTCATGTGACAGTGAAAAAAAGCGACAATCAGTTGTTGCTGTCTAACCAATTACTGATCTGAGAAATTATAAAATTATAAAACGTGAAGAAAAATGCTAGACAAAATCGTCAAAAGGTCGAAAGGAACAATTGTAAACAATGACTTAAAACGTAACTATCTTGGCGATGCCAGGTTGCTAACACCTATATCCACTACCGATGGGAAGGTAATAACTCCCTCTATCTGCTATTTTGGTTGTGGGCGCACGTAGATCCCAAAAAATTACGCTAGAGGTCATTGTTTACAAATGTTACTTTCGACCTTTTGACTATTTGGTCTAGAATGCATGTATAACATCACACACAGAACAAAAACGAATATTATCTTCAGCAAGCTTGTTGCAAATTGGCAGTTCTATCAAGAGAAAAAAAAATACATGCGTTTATAGCCTGATTTTCAACGCAGAATATCCTGAACATAATTAAGTTTGGAACTTAGCATCTACAGTTGTACCTAAGGCTTTTCCGTGCATGCAAAGTTTCGATATCTATTCAACCATGTTCATTTAGTTTTCTGAAACATCAACAGATATTATGCGGTAATCTGGGATGTTCATGGGTTTGGGTTCATGACTTAGGATCTACAGTTGTAATTGTAGCTTTTATAGCTATATACAAATTAGCTATGGAAGGTCAACTGACACTATGAGATAATCTGGGATGTTCTTGGTCAATCGAACTATATTCAATAACTATAAGTATATACAGTAGTAACGGTAGCTTTTTCAGTTGTATTAATCTACGCTATGTTCAACCATGTTTATTGTGCCCTCTGGAAGGTCATCAGACATTTTTAAACCATCTGGGCTGTTCTTGTTCATCTAAACAGTCCTGGAGCTGAGAACATGAGATCTACAGTTTTAACAATAGTTATACGGCTAGGAAAATTTACGGTATGTATTGAACCATGTTTAATGGATCTTCTAGAAGGTCAACCGACATTATGATGAATTCTGGGATGTTCTGGGTAATCTCTAATTGAAACTGTAGCGGTATGTATTCAACTATGTTCATTGGATCTTATGGAAGGGCAACCATGAAGCAACCATCGTCCAAACTCTCCTGGAGTTCAGAAATTAGGATTTACAGTTGTAATTGTAGCATTTTCGGCTGTACAAAGTTACGACATGTATTCAACTCTGTGCTGCCGAAAAAAATTAATTCAATTACAATTGTGGACCCTACATTCTGAACTCAAAAACAGTTTGTACGACCCAAAACCTCTCAGGTTATTGCATTATATCTCTTGACCTTCCAGCAGATTCAATGATCGTGGTAAGGTAAATATCGTAGCTTTTTATAGCTGGAAAAAAATACAGTTACATCTATAGTTAGAACTATAGTAAGATATACCATTCAACTCAGCTCGATGAGATCATGAAATTCCTGCATTTTTGTATGGGTGGGTGAGAATGTATGGCTGTGTTTGTGTATATATGTGACGAAATACAGTATGTCGGGTTTCTCAGAACAACTAAGACGAATTAAGCGCTACAACCACTAAATGAAAATTATCACGGTCATTTTGTACGCATTGGTTTTGAAATCGAATATCTCGGTTCGGAGATATTGACGGAACAAGTTCGAAAAGTACACCGATTTTGGGAACTAGTTTATGTTTCCAAGCAACCACTCAACCGAATTGAGTGCCGAATTAGAGGTATCATAGTCTCATTGTACGTTATTGATTTTTTTTTTGGATTCGGATATCTGGTTATGGCTGGAGGTAATGCGGTCCCATAGATCTTCATTAAATGTTTCTGGAATTGGTTACCTGATGCCGGAGATATGGCCGGAAGAAGCTCCAAAAAACATGGATTATAAGAATCTTGTATATATCTTGGTAACCACTTGACAGAATTGTCAGATGAAAAGTATTATGGTTCCAGAGAGCCTATTTGATGTTTCTGGAATGGGTGAACCAGTTCTGGATACATGGTAGGACAACATTCCGGAAAATTTTGATTTTAGAAACTATTGTGACATTTTTGGTAATAATTAGGCTGAATTTGAAGCAAACAACGTTAAATGAAAAGTATAATGGTCCGATAGAACCCTAATAAACTGTTCCGGAGATATGGTTGGATAACGTTTCGGAAAACATGGATTTCAGGAACTAAGACTTTGGCGCAATAGCCGTCAAATGAATGATATTATGATCCAGGACACTTGATGACCACTATTGCACTTATTTTGGATTTCGTATGTGATTTGGGGTGTTGCATGACATGTTTTGGTGCAAGTAAAAAAAGGGGTTTTAGACACTTGATGCCACCACTATTACATTTATTTTTCATTCTAATTTGAGGTGTCTCATGGTATGTTTTGGTCCATTCAAATACTGGCCGTTTCTCCGGGGAACACGAAACATGCCCAGATGTTGCCAATACGGGTTTGAACCCGAACCTCGAAATATACGATGAATCTTTACCAAACTACAAAGGGTCCAATCCTCTTTTTCTAGATACCATATAACGAATTCCTTCTAATACCAGTTCAATTCGACCTGTGAGCCAAATTTCCACTGATTAAATATATTAACCAGATTTAACGGCAAACCGGGTTCAACCTAAATCATGTCCAGTGTGACGAGTGTCCTCCTGGGCAGTCAGTATGACTACCATTGATCTTGTTATCGAACCCTCATGTTATTAGAGGCATCGCATGATAGATTTGAAACATCTTAGATAATATCTTCAAACGTTACCCATACCCATCATACCCGGTCATATCTCTGGAACAAGTTCGCCGATTTCAAAAACATTCAATAGGACCATTGTATGTTCCATTTGGCGGTTGTTCCGTCCAACTCGAACCAGTGGCTGCCAAGGAACGTGAACTCATTTCTTTACACACATACACACACATAAACACGAACACACATACTCACATAATACACACGCACAAACATACACACGAAAAAGGGATAAATCCAAACATCGTTTCTTTTCGCTAGATGACGGTTTTCGCGCCAACTCGAACAAATGTTGGCAGCACCTTCTCAGATTACAATAAAACTTTCTGGGTGTGTAGACCATGACTATATAAGCCACTTTCCATACAAATTTCTTCATTTTTTTTCTAGACTGTGTTTTGAAAAGGGCTAAACTTATTTATCGATTTTTTCAAATGTGTTTAATAAAAAAATGACTACTCCTACAAAAAAGTGTTGTATGGGTGATTATCACAAAATAAGTCAAGTTTTGAGGAAAAAAATATTGAAAAAAATCCAAAATGAGCCCTACACTGAAAAAAATCATTTTATTTTTTTAAATTCAAAGTCGATTTAAAAAAAACCATTTTTGATTGCGATGAAATTTTGTTTCAAGATAGATAATAACAACCGTTTATACATCACAAGATGGGCACTTCTAAGGAACCAGTTTTTTCTAACAAAAACTTTTTCATGTCCCATTGATTTTTTTTTCAGTGTATTTTGTTATCAAAAACTAAACCAGTGAAGGTTATACGACTATGTAGTCATCTCAAAATTTAATGAAACTTAATTTGTGATGTGAGACAAAGCGAGAAACACGCATAAATATTCACGCAGCAGCACTCAAGAAGTACGACTCAATATACAATATTAGAACATGCATTTCATACGTGCTACTGTAATTTCTACCAAAACGTTTCTACACCTTTTCTTACCTTATACTAGGCAAAGCTATGTAGAAGAATCGAACTACCTAATCGAAAGAAACGAATCAAGAGTTTTACCTTAACCAAATATAAACTAAACAAGAAAGTGAATCTGTGTCATTCGACGTTCTCTTAACAACTGACAGAAACGATCAGATTTTTTTTTTTCGCAAGCAACAATACGCCCATTATAAAAAATTGGAAAGTTGGAAAGAACATGAAAATACAGTGAAGAATAAGAGAAATGGCAGAAAATAAGCGGAAGAAGAGAGGTGTTGAAAGAGAAATGGATGAAGACAAGTGGAAGGAGAGAAGGAGAAGAAGAGAAGCGAAAGAATGGAAATAGAAGACCGGAAACAGTAAACCGAAAGGGAAGCGAAAGAGAAGAAAGGTTGAACAAGAAAAGTGAAAGCAGAGAAGTGGAAGGAAAGAAATGGAAGAAGAGAAGCAGAAGCATAGATACGGAAGTATAACTGTGGATGAAAAGAAGCGGAAAAACAAAAATTGAAAAAACAAAACGAAATAATTGAAGTAACACAAGAAAAACGAAAGAAGAGAAACAGAATGAGAGAAGCGGTATATGAAAAACGTTAGCAGATTAACTGAAGAAATGAAATGGGAGGAGTTAAATGGAAGAATAGAATCGGAAGAAGAGAAGCGGAAGAAAATAAGTGAAAGAAGAGAAGCAGATAAAGAAAAAGTAGAAGAAAAGTATCAGAAGAATAAATGCGGAAGACGAGAAGCGAATGACGATGAGTGTAGGAAGAAATGTGGAAAACGCAAAATGAAAGAATAAAATAGAAAAAAAAACGAATAAGATTAAGCAGATAAGTAGAAGTGGAATCAGAGAAATGGAAGAAAAAAAGTGGATGAGAGAAACCGGAAAGATGAAGAGAAAGAAGAGAAGCAAAATATAAGTGGAAGAATATTTACGGAAGAAAACATACGGAAGAGGAAAAGCTGAAGAAGAGAAGTGGAAAAAGCGGAAGAATAGAAGCCGAAGAAGATAAAAAATTGAGAAGCAAATGCAAAATGATAGAGGTGTAGAAATTGAAAATTAGTGAAGCAAGAAGTGACCGACACAAATGCACCCAGGTGTAAAGTGCCGTAAAAAAAATACACCCATTTGAAATTTACTATAAGAAAGATAATAGACTTGCAAATGTTAGCTTAATTATCCTATCGGAAGTAATGACTCATGATACATTTGCAGCTCAGTTGTTCATCTCAATAATGATAGATTTTATGAAAAAATTAACAAACTTTTTTAAAATTTATTTTATGTCTGATGGGGCAATATCACAATACAAAAATGAGAAGAACTTCGCTAGTTTATGTAGATTCCAATCAAAGCATGCATTAAGAGCAGAATGGCATTTTTATCAACGTCCCATGGAAAAGGTCCCTGTGATGCTATTGGTGTCACTCTCAAGCGAATGGCAAAGAGAGCAAGTCTTACTTGAGATTATGGAAATACCATAACAACCCCACGAGAGTTATATAACTGGCCAGTTGAGCAGACAGATAAAAATATCACCAAATTAAATTTCTGCTACATATCCACTGAACAGTACATTAAAATGTCAGAAGAACTCGAAGAAATATATTATAACGCCAAAACAATACCTCAGAAATTCCAAAGTTTTTTACCTATTCCCGGTGACAGAGTAGAGGCAAAAAGGTATACTAATTCAGAGATGAACCAAACATATTTACCATGATCTGCACAAAAATAGAAAAGAACATGTTTAAAAATATCTCTAAGACAAATATTATAATATGTATTTATGAAACATTATAAATAAATGAATATATAAAGATGAAATTCAATTATTTAAATAAATAGGACTAAATCTCTTAACAAATTGAGTTTCATTGGATTCTGGGATGGTTATGACCTTCACTGGTTTAGTTTTTGATAACAATTTTGTGTATTCAGTGTATTTACACTGAAAGAAAAAATCAATGGGACATGAGAAAATTTTTGTAAGTATAACTTTGTTTCCTTGAAAGTGCCCATGTTGTGATGTATGAACGGTTGGTAGGAAACATAAATATCTATCTTGAGACAAAATTTCATCGAAATCGAAAATGGTTTTATTTTTTAAATTGACTTTGATTTTTTTAAATTCTGAAAAAAAATTTCAGTGTAGGGCTCATTTTGGATTTTTTTGAATATTTTTTTCTTAAAACTTGACTTATTTTGTGATAATCACCCATACAACACTTTTTTGTAAAGGTAGTCATTTTTCAAATCGATGAAAAAAAGTTGAGCCCTTTTCACAAGACAGTCTAGAAAAAAAATTGAAGAAACTAAGTATGCAAAGTGACTTATCTAGTCATGGTCTATACATCCAGAAAGTTTCGTTGTAATCTGAGAGTGTGCGGCCAACTCCGAATACGATTTGGAGTGAAAACCATCAGATGCAACATGTGACATGATTGAATTTATTTTTGATGCATACAAAGCAATATACGTACATCGCTTTGTCTCTTCCCTTAAAAACAGTCCGATGTTATGAAACAGTATAAGCTTGAGTATGCAACAATGATAAAGATACATCTTTTTCTGTCCCAACATTGAAAAGTTAGTACAATGCACTATGGTCCAGATCACGAATTTACGAGGAAACATGCTCCCAGCGCCTAAACTTGAAACTTTACAGCAAAGTGATGTTGTACATCATGGTTTGTATCACTAAGGTCCATTTTTTATGTAAGTCAAAATTAGGGTGGTCCCCATTTTCACGGAAATACAAAAACTAACTTTTTTATTTGCAGAAATAGACGTTTACATTCTTGGGCAAAGTTGTTGCGCAGAAAGTTTCATGGAATTTTCATGTATAAATTTTTTTATGTAGCTTGAAAATTGACCGATTTAGAGCAACTTTTCCCTCGTCAACTTAGGGTGTACCATAAAAAAATGTTTCTTTTGCCCTAACTTTTTTATTTCAATTCCCACCGTACAGTTGTATTACGACGAGTTTTAGAACTTTTAAAGACGCCTGGTATACAAACTTTGCCGCTAGCCTTAGCTAGTCAATAGTTATTGAAGTTCTTCTTAAAAAAATACGTTTTTTCAAATGTTAATTTCTTTGATTGGGGCAAACATAAAAAAAATTTGAGACGTTATTTAAAAAAAATTGTATTGTTTAACATATGTAAAAACTAGAGATATGTTATTTCTGTATCTTGAGAAAATTACATTTGAATCTGGGATGGTTTAAGAAGAAAAACTTCAATAACTATTGATTGGTTGAAGCTTGCGGCAAAATATCAAAATACGCGCCTTTATAAGTTCTACAATTCGTTTGAACAAAATTTTACAATGGAAATTGAAATAAAAAAGTTAGGGCAAAAAAAAAATTTTTTTATGGTACACCTTAAGTTGATGTGGGAAAATTGCTCTAAATCGAACAATTTTGAAGCTACATAAAAAAGGTGTATATCAAAATTCCTAAATTCGTAATCTGGACCATAGTGCAATGTCTTTGTCATGCATGCATTCATGCGTTTGGATTCACTGGTTCCAACCGAACGTTGCCGATTTCTTCAAATGTAATAAACTCGCATGTGGAATCGAAACAGCATAGAACTGCAACTGTGAAACCCTCCCGGGGAGGATCACAAATTACATGCACACGATTTGGACACGATGCACAACAAGCCGCGCCACCAACGGTGCGATGCCCGTCATCAGGCCCACATTGTACCACTCTGGTGCCTTGCTGGTGGTGTAAACAAGTGAGAATAGTTTAATCGGAAGCAATCAAACCGTCCAAGCTGCCTGGCACTCTCTGAATTGCTTCGAAACACGAACCATTGCCAGCGTGAAAGCGACTCGGCAAAGCAAGACTTCCCGCATGTAAAGTTTTCATTTTCAATGCAATGCTCCGCATCTCACCCGCTGCTGGCTAACTGTACCAAGGTCCAAATCCCCACGGGCCTGTTACAAGGTTATTTAGAAACAGAGCAGTGCTTTCAGTATCCCTCAATGAATTCCAGGAGCACGAAAGGATATCGCTTCACGTGTCCAACCTGGAAGAAATTGGTGCAAACAGGTCATAAAAATAGAACCAAATTGCTGGCCATTACTTTGGTCAAGCTGAACGCGATCGCCTGGAAGTGAGCCGGAGCCATCCCCGGTGGGGGTCGAAAAACAAGAAAGATTGCTCCCCGGCAGTAGTCATGTTGTGAAGCGTAAATAAGCTTTCGTGTAAACAGCAATTACCTTTCCGCCTGCCCATCTGCGAGTCGGACCGCGATGAGGTGTGTAAATTGCCCATAAAATGTGTGAGGACACACGTGGAAACGATGGGTCCATTTTCGTTTTCGTTGATGCCTCCACGGTAAACTTGTTTTACGACCGCGGCTTGGCCCTCGGAGTCATAAAAGGGCACCCTTACTGTAGCTACCTTAACGGAATTACACACTTGTTTTAGTTATTACCTAACTTTCGAGAATGAATTCCCTAATCTAAATTTCATGTTTGTAATTCAAGCGTCAAAGTCTGCATATTATCCGAATCGCATCGATTTTCATCTTTTCACAGTGCCATCCGCCAATCCGGGTGGTCTGTTTTCCAGTGAATATCGTTCTCCGGAATTTCACCCTCCGGCAGCGTAACCAAACACTTTCTTTGTTGAAAACCCCCCGTTCCTCCCGTTTTCATTTGGGGTACCTACCTTTCTTTCTTTACTCACCGAGTTGATCGAGGAGGTGGCTCTCTATTTGACAAATTTTGTTCTATTAGCCATCACCGTACAACGCAGACAGGACACGGCGCCGCTTGAATGGACATAAATTCTGTCCCCTTCATGAAAAAAATAAAATAAACGACGAAGGCCGGGCTGGATGGTGGGGGAAGCATCCAAAAGAAAATCAACTTAAGGAATTATTTATTTCTGTATTGCTGTCTCCCCTACCGATGATGATGTTCGAGCAATCGGAATTCAATGAAAGGCACCGAGCCGGACGGCACTTGAGACCGATGGATTCATCGACTGGTTCTGTGAGTTTTGTCGGAGTGGATTTGTAGGAATATTCTAAGGGTTTCAACAACCCCCGCCCCTTTTTTTCCGGTCGACGGTCGTCGTCTTTGGCCGCCTTGTTCCGAGTAGTGTCGATCCTGTTTTCTGAACAAAGTTGCTGTGACAGACTGTCTGGGAAATGGAAATTCGAGGGGTGTTTTTTTTTTCTTTATCGAGCTACGAATCAAGGTGTGATGGTGACACACCTTTCGGGGAGTTTGTTGACCTCGAAAAGAAATTGTGGGGAGTATTCTTTTTGTTTGGTCCTGTTAAATTCAGCGGAAACTTGCGCCTGAGCAGTCTTTGAGTTGCTGTGGTACACCAACAAGGGGAATAATTTTTTGAGTGACGCTTGTTACGCTTTTAACTGCTTGGGGGTTCAGTCTTTGAACTAAATACTTCAAAGAAAAATATCACTCCGTAAAGAGAAGTATCGCGAACGCGGATTGAGCATCTAGAATAGTTAGTATGAGCATGAGCATAATTGACGGTCAGAGATTTTGCTACTCTGTTATCGTCAGATCAGCTGTTATTAAACAGAAAACCAACAGAAGATGCTTGGGACTAACATACATCCTCAATGTGTAAACACTGCTGATCCTAATTTAAGGCAATAGCCGCACCGGTCTGATCCGACCCAAAAGCAGGTCAATATTGACATGATATTCGCTATGTTGAAATCATCTGCACTTCCACGAAAAAACCCTTAGGATTGCAAGGCTAGCAAAATCAAACCCAACACTTCATTTGATCACTTAAAGAAATAGAAAAATTCCTTCAAATATCCCTAGTAAACGCGAACAAATTCCACTAAAAGAACGCTTAGCCTTTGACTGATAGGACTGTTGCGTTTGTAACTCACAGACTTCTTCAATGTTAAGTATTAAAGAGAAAATTGCAGTAGGTCTAGTACTTATAGTATATTTGTTTGTACCTCAATGTTCACAAAGTGTTCTTAAAAAAGTTAACTGAATCTCTGGGATGTTGAATAAAAGCGTTGATTGGCCAGCAGAATCCGTTTTGGGTTAACCCACGTATCGTTACTTTCTACCATGGTTTTTCTTTCTGTGTAGATGCATTTAATTGGCAAAACATTTATCTTCAAACAACGCCATATCCTGTCAGTTTGAGCATAATTTTCTCTTGCATAACGTGTGTATAATTTCGTACTGAGAGTAACTCAAGCATCCTCCATTCTTGACTTTCCTGGATAATTATCATGTTTGGTTAAAATTTTCTGTTTTATTTGTATGATAGCAAAACAAAAAAAAAGAAGGGAGGCCCCAAAAGCCCCTGCATACAAATTTGAATAGCTGTAGGGACAGGTCTCAGATTTGCTTGAAATTTGTTTTTCGTTTGTATGGAAGCCCCCCTTCCAGATAGAAGAGAGGTCTAGAACCACCATAAAAACATTTTTCGCCGCCAAAAACTCGCCCGTGCCGAGGTTGGTCTCATTTTTTTATTAGTTCTGGGAGTAGTGGAAAAAAAATCTATTTCATTTGTATGAGAGCCATCTCTTCCTGATAAGGGAGAGGTCTCAAACCACCAGCGAAACATTTCTTACCTCCAAAAACCCCCAAATGCCAAATTTGGTTCCATTTGCTTGATTAATTCTCGAATTTTGCTAAAAATTGTGCTTCATTTGAATAGGAGCTCCCCTTCCAGAGGGAGGGGGGATCTCGAATTATCATAAGACCTTTTCCTGGAACCAATAACCCCTGCATTGAAATTTGCATAGCAGTAGGGATAGTTCTCATGTTGGGTTGAAATTTGTATTTCATTTGTATGGGAGCTCCATTTTCAGAGGGAGGAGTGGTCTCGAATAACCATAAAAAACATTTCTAGCAGTCAAAAACTGTCCCATGCCATAATTGGTTCAATTTGCTTGATTAATTCTCGAGTTATCCACCTTCTAAGAAGCGGGAGAGATCTCGAACCACAATGAACACATTATTCACCTTCAAAAACCTCCACATACTAAATTAGGTTCCATTTGTTTAATTTGCTCTCTACTTAACTATGCAGAAAGTTGGGTTTCATTTGTATGGAAGCCGCCCCCTCTTCCTTCTTTCCAGAGGGTGAAGAAGTCTCAAACCACCATAAGAACATTTCTCTCCTTCTAAAACCTTCACATGCCTAATTTGTTTTCATTTGCTTGATTACTTCTCGAGTTATGCAGAAACTTGTGCTTCATTTGCCTCCATGAGAGCCCTCCCTTTCGGAATAGCGAGGGGTCTTAAACCAACATTGAAACATTTATGCGTTCAAAAACGTCCACATGTCAAATTTAGTTTCATTTGCTTGATTGGTTCCCGAGTAATGCAGAAATTTGTGTTTCGAATTGTATGGGAGCCCTCCTTTACAGAGATGAGAGGGGTCTCTTACTGTCATAAGAACCTTCCCCGGCCCTAAAACTTACACCTTGCGAATTTTCATGCTGATTGGTTCAGTAATCTCCGAGACTATATAGTATAGACAGACAGACAGACAGACAGACAAAGATTCATTTCTATATAGATATACCTAGTATATAGGGGATGATCAAAAAGGAGAAGACTAACAAAATTTTGTCCAGATTCAAAGTGATACAGTTCGGTGAATAATAAACCGTTTTTGATGAAACTAAAAGCGTTCGACGAGGGAATTTATTCTAGTTTCAGAATGTTTATTAAATTTGATTTGACTACCGGGCACCGGAGATAGCACGGATACTTTGAGGTTATGTCAAATGTGCTTATTTTCTGCAGCTCGTTATTTTTTATGTTACTTGAAAATCGGAAATATTATATTTGTCTCAGAAACTAGAATTCATAACAAGTCTGTCAGTGGTTAAAGATCGTGAACCGGCCCATAAACAACTGAGATATGGCCATTTCCGTAAAATGTAGTTTTTTACCCTATTGCCTGACACTTCTTATGTTGAAAAACTCCTTTTTAATTTATCTGTAACTCTGCGTACCCTTAACCAAATTAGATGCAACTTTTTCCATACGATTACAAATTTATCCTAGTTTTTGGAAGATTAGCGGACATTTCGTTATTTTCCGTAGTTCCGGATTCATTATCGGGATTCGTGAAGGAAGTACCCTACCAGTGTAATGGCCAGAGTTAGAACTGTATCAAACCTGGCTTGCGACATATCAAACTTCATGATTTTACAAACCAATACCACTGGTAGTCAACCTGAGAGTATTCTTTCACATTGGCCACACCTGGTGACGTTCCGGATTCCGGGTTCCCCCAGGGAAGTAGCCAGATTTCGAATGAGCAACTATATTCATTTTCTCGTCCTTTCTATTTCACTTGTTACTTGTTTACTTCAATATCAAAACTAAAACTTCTCGCTCTGCTGGTAGGCACGTTTTTTTAATACCCACTTTGTGTTGTCGACACCGCTGATGTAGATGATTATGAACATGCCTTAGCTTGCACAATGGCCCACGCAAGGATTCCGTTTTCCACTGTCCCAAGTGGACCTTGGTTGATTCAAAGTTCGACGGTGGCAAAAAACACCCGGATTAGTTGGATGTAAGTGCGTGGTGAACCCGCTGCTAGACGTTGCTCACAACTTCAGTTCCTTCTATAGAAAATTGACCAAAATCTAAATTTTCACATTCTGTTATCGATTGGCCATCACACAATCACGCGCTTATGCTTTTCAACCATCACGAAAAAGGCTGTACCCACCACTGATTAGAGTCGCATACTGGCATGAAGATGATGATCAGCCGCCCCTAACATGGATCACATGCGCTATTTTGAGCCGCTGGTTACATGGAGAACAGACGCTCGAATAGGCTGCACCCTTCGAAGAAACTATCCCAGCCCCCTTCCATTCACGAGATGCACAAATATATATTCAAATATAAATACCGATTTAAACCAATGGTGAGGATGTCATTGGGGCCCCTCACATAGTGTGATGGTGGTTCGACATTGTAAAGACAAGCTTTTAATAACGCTTGAAATCCTATTTTTACCATCAGTAAGGATGTCGTTGGGGCTACTCACAAGGTAAAATGGTGATTTGTGATTGGGAAAACAAGTTATTTTTTATGACGCTGTAGATCCGATGTGGACCGGTTTTAACTAACAATAAGGATTATGTAGAGCATGAGCATAGGCATAACGTATTGACTACCCGTGGTTTGCTCCTCCGTGATTGATCGAGGTCAACTGAAGGTGCATAGAGAACCAACAGAATGTACCTTATGAGTAGTGAATCTTGGTGTCCTCATTTGTAGATCAATTAGAGCTGGGATTTATTTAGATATTCAATGCTCCCAATGGCCGTATATACTACTGCACCCGCAAAAATATTTCAGGAATGGAAACTTTTAGAGGCAGGTTTTTCTTGAAGCTCATCTTGAATGATAACACAATAGTGATGAGTGATGAGACTCACATAAAACCACTCGGGGCCACGCACATAGTGTGACGTTGGCTTTTCTCGTAAATTTAAAGGAACCCTTGAAACCCCATTTGTACTCATTTTAAACAACAATATGGATGCTATTAGAGCAACGCAAAAAGTATGACAATGCTTTTTTATTGAGAAAGTAAGGAAAATTTAACGTAACACTTGATTGCCAATTTGGTCCACATTAAGCCAACCAATGATGCTGTTGGGAGCAAAGCAAATCATCAATTCTATCTCTTGACATAGTCGGATGAACACGTCGCTACAAACACGTAGTTAGACTGGAATATTACCGCAAGTTTTAGTAATGAGTCCTTAGACTGTGGAAAACTTTGTGGCACCAGTTATGGTCATACTCTAGTGAAACTCCATAGGCCAAAAAACTGATACACTTTTTAAGTATTGCCATAACTGGTACACCTATCCTATATATGTATGTTCCCTCTCAGAATTCGCGATTCATGAATCAACATGAACATTCATGCGATCAACATGAAAAACTCTGATTTTTTGTGCTATATTTATCAGAATTCACGCCTTTGTCAAAGTATGAAGAAAACCGTAAAGTATTTTAACCCGTTAATGCCCAAGCCAAAACGAGCCGAGAGCTACATTTCAATAGGGCGAATGGGCAATACTCAGCAGAAGCGAATACCAATTTAAGTCCAATAGAGAAGTTACACCTTCATTGAAAAAATTTGACAGATTCAGAGGACCAGGAAAATCAGGGTACATTGAGATTGCTAGCAATTATCGTGTTTCTCTATCTTACACATGGAAATGAATAAAGCCTTTGTTATCATCGAATACGATCCCCGTTCAGTTACTCTGATTCGATTTAAATCTTCACCTTAAACCTGTAAAATATCTCATGTTGTTTGGTTAAATACAAACAGATAAAATTTTAAATTATTTTTAATCACCATACACAACTGTCTCAGTACCAATTTAGGGTGAAATGGGGCAAAATGAGCCACTTCCCATGCTCTGCACAGGATGAAATCAGATGCAATCGATTTATTGGCGTTTTTTTCTTAAAGAAAAGCATCAGTTCATGTATAAATACTAGCGGATTTAAAATAAGTTCGATTACAACCTCGATTATACCCACTGTACAATGTTTCGGTCAGGGATGTGGCCCAGAAGTTGAATCTTTCCAAGTCTTTTATTCAGAGAGCCAAGGACCGCGAGAGACTGCATACGTACAACATGCAGAAGGCTCCAAATCGTGACGAACGGCAAAAAACGGTGGTCACGGGCCCGGAAACTGTACACCCCGACGAAAGCCTCATTGTCTCATCATGGATGGTGAGACTTACGTCAAAGCGGACTTCCGGCAGCTTCCGGGCAACTGTTCTTCACCGCCCAGCAGAAGTGTGATGTTCCTGAGGAAGTGAGGAAGCAGAAACTCTCTGAGTTTGCCAAGAAATACACGATTTGGCAAGCGATCTGCTTATGTGGCAAATTGAGGGCGCCGTTCGTGACTATCGAGACTGCAAACGACGAGATCTACCTCATAGAGTGTCTACAAAAGTGTCTGCTTCCTCTGTTGAAGCAATACGAGGACCCAACGATCTTCTGGCCGGATCTAGCTTCGTGCCGCTATTCAAATTTTGTCCTGGAGTGCACCGGAACTAAGGCCCATAGAAAAACACTGGGCTATTATAAAGCAGGCACTAAGGAAACATCCTGAACAGGTCAAATCTGAGAAAGACAAGAAGAAAAAATGGGTTTCCGAACAGAAGAAGCTGCAGCCAGATGTTGTACAGAACCTAATAAGTCGAGTTAAACGTAAGGTGCGAGCGTACGGTTATGGTATTGAAGTTGGATGAAATAAATATACTAAAAGTTTGAAAAGGATCGGTCTAAAGCTTGCTTCAGGTAGAATTGTAACAAAAACAATTGCCTGTATTTCAGTTATTTATTATTGAATTCAAGATCTTTTTTTATACAAATGTAGCGTTTTCTTTATACTTTTAAGAAAAAATACGCATAAAATTATTCGTCATGGTTTCGAAGGGATTCTCGAATTTTTCCTGTAACACGGCTCATTAGGCGGCGCACACCTTCTTCGTCCATCGTTTTAGCTATCTTATTCCACCAGGTCTTCATCTGATTGATGTCTTTGACAACCTTTCCCTTTGCCTTGAGTCTCCTCTTCATGATTGCCCAGTATTTCTCAATAGGCCGGAACTGGGGGCAGTTGGGTGGGTTAAGGTTTTTCGGAACAACCTGGACCCCTTTCTCTGCATACCATTCTTGAACGACTTTACTGTAATGACAGCTTGCCAAATCTGGCCAAAACATTACGGGATGGTCATGGGATCGAATGAACGGCAAAATTCGTGTTTGGAGATACTCTTTTTGGTATAGTTCCGACGTCATTGTCTTATTTGTAACGAAAACTTTCGTTTTTTGCCACAGCTGCAAATGCCCTGCCAAATCATGAATTTTCGTGGTAATTTGTCGGCAAAAACAAATTTAAATTTGGCTGGAACATCCCCCCGAGCCGTTGCCAAGTAAAATTTTTGACCTGGGATTTGCCCGAAGTCAGCCTTGACATAGGTTTCATCGTCCATCAGAAGACACCCGTCGAACTTGGTCAGCACCTGGTCGTATAGCTTCCGAGCACGGATTTTGGCCACACTATTCTGTTTTATGGTCCTATTTGGCTGTTTGCTAGCTCGACTTGATTCCTTCCCGGAGTCGAGTTCTCCTCACGGTACTATGGGCAGCACCGAATTTTCTGGCCAAATCACGATCCGACAGATTGGGATTCCTCTTAATCGTCTTCAAAATCTTACCACGCAGTTTCCGGTCGACAGTTCCACTCAGACGATTGGCTTGAGGCTTCCGAATCGTCGTCAATATTTCCTTGTACCGTTTGATAACGCGCCATACGGTATTTCTGGGCCATTTCAGCTGTTTAGCTAGCCTAGATGCAGACCACAATGGATTTTCCAAATAACTGTCCACAATTTTTTCCCTTCTTTCGGCTTCCATGTTGATTGTTTACAAAGTACAGTCGATTTGCGGAATGTCAAAAATACATACGTGAAGCTGACAAAATTCCCGACACGAGGGCGCCAAGAACTTCCAAATCCGTCCACCAGGAGCGCCACAATATGAGCAAAAGTTTGTTCCAATTCTAAATGAAGCAAGCCTTACTAGGCAATTTTCTACAGTATTTATTTTTCCGTGATGCAATTTGATGTGGGACACCCTATAGAGTTGGATTGACATAGGCAAAAAAGTTTCAAGTATGTTACTATTTGGATGGAAAGTTATGATGATTTATCGACAACTTTTAAACAAGTTTACGGTTATTGAATCACCTAGCAACGTCTGTCAGCTTTTCCAAGCCTTGTTCTACGAATTTCTCGGAACCCTGTTACAACTCCAGTCGGTAGTGGGCATCGCCTACTTCATTGGAAACTTTTCTTTGTTTTGCATAAATTTGTCATATGTTTCTACTGTAAAGTGGAAGATTGAAATGTTGGTAAACTTTGCGGTAACAGTTTCGTAGAAGTAGCCAACATACAATTCAAGTTCAGATGACAATAAACCCAAATTACAAATCATAACGCATTCGGAATCCTTGTTTTGCCTCTGTACTACTCGTGGCCCTCTTCTCTGAAAAAAAATGCTCTTCCTATTGCCGGTCCTGTCAAAACTCCTGCTTCGTTCCACTAAAATGCAGTTTAATTCCTCCACAACTCGTCCAGAATTTCCAGCCAACCTCCAAGTGTGAAAATGTCGACGACACGAGCAACATGAGTTCAAAACCAATTATCCTCTGTAATTCATTGCCCAAAAAGTAACGACTCAAAACTTTCTAGACGCAACCTGTTTTGCCGTTTCGGTGGCAATGCCCAAAAATACATTCCCTGTCAATTTACATAGCTACATAGATATTTGCATTCCATTTAAGATTGACTGCAACGGCAGCGCAAACAGAAGCCGGCAAACTTTTGCCAGGTGAGTAACATTTTAAGCCGTTCCCTGCCCGGTTCAATGCAGACACGGGCCCAGATGGACGAAAAGTTGCCTCGGACTTTGGGCGTTTGCTCAGTCGAGAAGGCGAAAATTTATTAACATTTTTCGAGGACATAGAATAAAGTTTTCAATTAGCAGTATTTGTTCTGGACTGGGAGGGGGAGGGGGAGGGGGCTATTTTTCAAAAGTGCAGCTAAAGTTTTTCCAGCCGCTGCACCCGGAGTAGGAGGAAGAAGGATGGCCCGGCGTCGGATCGACTGAAGAAAGCTTACGAACGGGACCAGATGGTTGTATTATTGTGTATCGCAGGAAAGGCTTACACAGGCAGAAGAGTGCTTCACTTTCAAAGTAGTTTTCAAAACTAATTATGGATAACAATAGCAAACTACAGCTATGCTGCTGGCGAATGGGAGGGTGGAAATAGCGAATGCTAGACCCTCCATGTTTGATGGATTTTTGAGCTTTTTTCTCCTCCCTCTTCTATCCCGACGCTAACTATGAACAGGGCTGACCGGTTGTATTTGGAGTGTTGGGCGGGGGAGTAGTTTGTTTACTAAAGGTATTAAAAGTTTACTGTTTTTTTTTTCACGAGGGTGGTGTTGGTGCTATAATCAAACAATTGCTACAAAAAGGACGCTTGAAAAAGGTGAAATAAACGACACTTATTGACTTTCGGATTGGGAAATGGACGTTCCGATCGCTTAAATTAACAGTACCATAAAATCGACCGGAGTTTGCCTTACGTTTGATGAACGAGAGACTTTGAAAACTACGCTAAACAGAATCGTAAACAAATTTGACCGATTAACATTCCATCAGAATGGCGCCAAATTGGAATGGAAATTGAAAAGCTCCAAGTGGATGCGAGATGTTTGATGATTTATGACTTTTGATGGCCGATTTATGGTCAGTAATAAATTGGTAGCAATTTCAGAATCAGGACATAATGAAACTCGTCCAATTAATGATCAAACAAATTTCCGATGTTTTGAATCTTCCTCCAACTGACTTATACATTTTTCGACTTATTTTCCATTCCAGGTGGACAACTCGCCCTGCGTGCTAGAAATCTTGGACACTGCCGGCACAGAACAGTTTGCATCGATGCGGGATCTGTACATTAAGAACGGTCACGGCTTTATCGTCATGTATTCACTAACGAATCACCAGACATTTCAGGTAAGTTTCCTTCCCCATCCGAACGTGGGCGGTTTCAATTACTCACTGCACTTGCTGCTGCTGTTGTTGTTGTTGTTTTAGTCTTTATCGTAGTCGAGTCTCAAGGACTCTCGGTTCGGATGAATATTCAAGTGCATTTTTCAATCGATTTACTGCAATTTTTCTGCCTAGAGATGGTAGGACGAACCGTTCAAGCGCGAACGTTCCTCGACGTGAGCTGGCCGGTGTTCTAATTAATTGAATTTGTTCAGTTGGAGTTGTGCCGACTCGCTGTCATCAATAATGCACCTAATGTACCTATAGCTACCGCGTACGGCTGCAATATGGTTGATAGTCGATAGTCAGCGCCAGGTGTAGGTTGCTGTCTGGCATCCGTAGAATGTTGGAAGCATTAGTTGCGAGCACACCAGAATTCAATATTCAAGATCGATCAATACTCAGCAGGTGTACGAAAGTAAGATGTACCTCAATGAAAGATCAGAAAATTCAGATAGGTAATTATATTCCCTACCAACCGTCCCTAAAATTGCAATACTTATTCATTTGAAAGTGAAAATTCCAACCCAGCCACGATGTCTTACACATTGGACGAATGTGACAGGGTGGCCACAGATTCGGGAAATCGGGAAATGCGGGAAAAATGCGGGAATCCAAAATCATCGGGAAATATGCGGGAAAAAGGCTGAAATTTCAAAAGTCATCGGGAATTTTTGTCATATGGGAGGAACCATACACACACTTTTTTCAAATGATTTGAGTAGCGTTTTTGTCATTTACTCGGTCCACCGATCTCATTGTTCAGCCTGTTCAAAACGTACCGCTTAGAGCATCTTCAGCGGTGGTCTATTTTAACATCTTTCTACTTGATTGGCATCTGCAAACTTAAAATAAACCAGCTAAAACAGATCAACTTTTCGTTCTCCGCACCGGTGTAGTATTTCTTGTTGTTAAACCCACCAACACCTATCATCTTATCAATCATACAACATCCAGAGATCAGAAGTTTTGTTTTTTTCAGAGACCGAAAATTTTTCGCAAACTTTTTACCATGGACTGGTTTGAGGTGTGGTGAGTGTGTGAATGCATGCATCTCATTTAAACGATATTAGATAGTGCTGATAGTGATAGATAGCGCCACGCCAACCTATGACAAGACGCACTTTCTGCGACGTTTCAACATGCCAAGGGATATGATATTAGACATTATGCGACAACTAGAGTCAACTGATAACTTTTTCCAGCTGTTGCGATGCAGCTGGATATGTTGGCCTTAGTGTTACATAGGTGCACTGCAGCCTAACGGATGTTGGCGTACGTCCTCAGCTAGTTTCTCGATGAAAACTTGGGGGTTGGTGACCCTGAGGAATTTTTGAAAATCTGTCCTTAAGACTTACGCAGTATTTACGTAACCCAATATCGAAAAAGGTGAAGGACAAAAATACTTCCCAAAAGTTCGGTGATGGACAAAAATACTTCCCAAAAGTTCGAAAAAAAACTTTTATATTCAGTACACTTAGAAACTCAGGGAACTTATCAGAAACTCGGTATACTTCTTAGATTTGACTTAGTCTTTCCCGAGGTTTAGCTATTCTCCCTGATGTCAAAGGAACATCCCATTAAATCAGGGAACTTTCCAGAAAATCGGGGAGCTTTCCAGAAATTCAGAGTTCTTCCTAGAAGTTCAGACAACTTTCATGAAATTCAGATTGTTTTCTAGAACTTCAGGGAATTGTCTACAAATTCAGGGAGCTTACCACGAGTTCAGGGAAGTTTTCAAAAGTAATGGGTTCTTCACAGAAGTTCAGATAACTATCCAGAAATTCAGGGGGCTTCCAGAAAATTAGAAAACTTATAAGATTATTTTGGGTATTTTTCAGAAGTTCATAGAACTTCTCAAGATTTTCAGGGAACTTCCCAAAATTTCAAGGAACTTTCCAGAAAATTGGAGAACTTCCAATAGAGAACAGTCAAGAAATGCATGAAGCTTTTCAACAGTTTGCGAATCTTCCTAGAGTTTTAGTCAACTTCTTAGAATTTCATTAAACTTGCTAGACATATATAAAACTGCTTAGAAGTTCAGCAAACATGTAGGAGTTTAACAAACTTCCTTGAAGCTCAGGGTTTCTCATGAATTCAAAAAACTTCTCAGAACTTCAGGAAATGCTCACAAAAATCATGGAGCTCCCCCAACGATCAACAAACATCTCAGACGTTCAAAGAATGTCCAAGAAATTCAGAGAATTCAGGGGACTTTCCAAAAGATTCCTGAGATCTTTCAAGAATTTCAGAAAACGTCCCAGATAAACAGGAAACTGGATTTTTTGAGCATTCAAAAAGTTTAGGAAACATCCAAAGGATTTTTCCATAAGTTTGGGGAGCTTCCTTGAACTTCAGGGATCTTTCCAGTTGATCGAGAAACTTTCCAATCGCTCCAAAAACATCCCAAAAGTTCAGGGTATTTAAGTTGTAAGAAGAACTGAAACTTCTTACTACTCGATAATTTTTCGGACCCAAACAAAACGAGAATAAAGAAACCAACTACTTTTTACTCAATTTCATAGGATTTCCACCTGTTCATAATCTTGGAGATCATGAAAAGTTCTTGTACGGTTTGAAAGAATCTCGGTAATGCTAAATATTCCACAGAAATACCACGGCTTCCAAGATTTTCTTTCAATGTCTCGTAATATTTGTGATATGCTGCTTTTATCACAGAATATGTACCTGCTGGAAGTTAACACAACTTCTGGGAAGCGAAATCTGATTTCATAAGTACCGTCATTTCCAGAAAGTTGTTCCCATTCCATGGATGGTCAGCAAACTTTTTGGAAGTTCAACCAAGTTTCCAGAAACGTTGATAATTTTTCGGCAATTCAATGAACTTCTCTAAAGTTCCACCATTTCTCTTCTCGAAAGACAGCGAGCAAACTTCATGATTATCTGGAAACTTCCAATTATTTTATTCAACTGCCGAGAAGTTTCATCAACTTCTGGCATGTTCATTATAGATACTCCACCCAATCTTCATAGATATTCTGAAGTTCATTAAATTAATTTTTTAAAGAGTGCGTTCAGTAAGAAACTTAGAAGCTTATATCTGTAAGTTCTGAAATGATTCAAAATAGATCCGGTATAAAACAAAATTTACAAACACCGGTGCAGCGATGTTTTTGCGTTTGGTCTAAACAAATAAATCCAAACCACGATTTGAACCACCGTTGAAGATGCCCTTAGAAGATCTGGCTACACGGCTGTAACAGGTCAGAAATGAACTTATCTTTCAGGTGATAGCGAATATGTTTGAAGTTTGGCGAATTGCGTTTGTAAGGGTGGTGAAAGAAGCATTTGGGCAGCTGTGCTCAATGCCGTCTGACGTTGTTTGCCGGATTCCAGAGAAAAGAAAATGGTTTGGACAAATTTTGGCTAGAACTTATTGGTCATTCCAAGAAGGTGCTGCTAAATTTGACAACATTTGTTGAAAATTGGCTCATCCTGTCGCACAAAAATGCGTATTTTAAATAAATGGAAAGTGTCTGGTGGTAAACCAAACTGGAAAAAATGTGTGAGCTCAGAGATTTAGCTACGAGAAATTTATATTAACTCATTTTAACTGTCGGGAAAATAAGGCAAAAATGCGGAACAAATGCGGGAATTTTTATATTAAGATTGTGTGGCCACCCTGATTGTGTTAAATAACTGCGAAACCTCGATTTTCAATCCGTACCACACTGAGGAACACTTTTGACAGTTGAGATTTTAAAAATAAGAAACCAGCAACCTTGCCAATATACAAAGCCTGGTTGCCAGGCACAGCAAAAAAATGGACAGTCAACACACCCAACGGTAACACCCAGAACATTGCAACGCTTGTAGACACTCTGAAACAAAAAATAGCACATGAGAAAAGTGTGCAGAGCGATCCACCACTTGGTTCCGTACTTCTTGAGAGGCACGAAAAAGGAACAGAGCTTGAATATAGGATGACTAAAAGTAAATTGGTACGCCCAGCACGGTTCTAGTGTTGGGAATCGAAAATAGGTGGTTGTGGAACGCGGAATGTCATGCATTGGTTTGATACCTGCCAAATCAAGTTTTGCAAACCTGGAATATAGAATCGTTGACGCATCTCATTACAGACTGTTTCTCTGTTTCCATGCAGGAACCTTCGATAATTGTTCTCGAGGAGAAGAAAGATTACGTGTTGCTGTTTGGGTTGTAGGATCGGGTATGTTATCTCTTGTGAAATGGTTGGTGCCGCGGAGAGCCTGCTGTTCATACGATTGACATTAGTTTCGTCCAAGAAAGGTGATAGACTGGACTTCGCAATCAAATCGATGAAACAAGTGCACCCCTGACTTGCCCTTAATCGATGATGCGGAAGTATCCCACAGCCGCATAAGCTTGAGCACTAGCATCCACGAAAATATGTAGCTCCAGAGACTTATAATGCATCCATCTCTTTAAGTACAGTGAGCCATTCCATCCAACGCTTTGAGATCTGCTCCGGAATCTTGTCATCCCAATCAGTGTCTGTCCGCCAAACGTCCTGAATAAGGATGTTCTCCTGGACAACGAACGATGCTACTAGCCCGAGTGGATCATATATACTCATGACCAGTCGTAACATTTCTCTCTTCGTGGGAATTGTGGTCGCTCCCATCAGGTCTTGGATTCTTTTGCAAAACTGTAGTGAAAATACGAAGACATCTGCCTATTGCAACCATGCCATTCCTAGGATGCGCTCGAACCCAACCTCCTTGTCCGGCAACATGGCTTTCGATTATTTCTTGTTTGTCTCTTCTAATCTCTCCAGCTCGCTTGTGCACTTCAATCAGCTCCGTCGCCACCTCGATTGCTTTTGCTGCTGCATCGATACTGTCGACGTAATCATCCGCTGTAGTGTCGCTTCATGACGGCCGCAGACCCTTTCGGAAATTCCAACTTTTGTTCCGATGCATTCAGGTTCTTGATGCTCATCGGCAGCTCAGGTGAATCTCTTTATCGAAACAGCAAAACACTGCGGTCGTGATCACGTATCAACATCTGCAGGAACATCTCTTGAACATCTCAATGATACGCCTTCAACTTTCGCTGCAGCATCCCAGATTACTCTGACCTTTCTCGGCTTCTTCTTATTCATTACTACACTGATCGGGAGGAATCAAGTACGTCGTAGATCAAACACTTCGAATTCCGTCGCGGTTGCTCGTGAATGTAACATTTGGACTTGAAATCTGCAATCTGGTGACGTACACTGTCGTACAAATCCGGATTCCGGGATAAGCGCTTTTTAACCATCGGTTTACTGTCCGGAAACTCCACGTAGTCGTACTTCTGAATCAATCCTGTTTCGAACTTTCGTAGTTTCTTCTAGGATCTTGTACGCACGATATTCTACTCCTTTTACAGCAGGAACAACTGCTACACCCAGGCTCTCGACTTCGAAAAAGTGGCTAACGTAACCGTGAAGATCTTCATCCGACGGATTGGCGCACATATGTAGTTGTCCACGCGGTATTCCTCTTACTGGCCTTCGTAAGCTTCCTCATACAGCCCAGCCGATCCTAGTTCTAGTAGCTATTGGCTCATTTGACTTTCCTTCTCGAATTCTAAAAATCGCTAGCGGATGGCAATTACTGAGCCCTATCAATATACCCGGTACAACAGATTCCATGCTCTGCATCGGGAGATTCCTTAGGTGTGAAAACCTTGTTGAATGTTCCTTGAAGTCCAACGTGTACACATCCGATACCTTGAACCGTTTGTTTCTGCCAGCTTCCGATATCTCCAAGTTAACTCCAAGTTAACCCAAACTAACTCGGATCCAGCTATTTTCCTATTAACACCTCCCGTCGATTGAAGATACAATGATTCCACTTTGCCTTCAGCGCCCAATTCCTCGGCGTTCGAACGTTCGACGAGCGTCACCGAAGATCCGTCATAGAGGAAAGCAAATGTGTCAATCTGCCTCTTTTACCGAACAAGGTAACTGGCTGGATTTTAAATAGTGTTGAAGAAGACAAGTGACGATGTACTGTAACTACGACACTCGTTGATTCTTCATCCGATTTCGATTCAACCGGTGCCTAGAAATGTAGCAAGCGCTGGTGTCGCTTAGGGCATTCGTTGATCCCGCAAGCTTCACCTTTACCCGGCCATCGTGGATGTGCTATGAGACAACGTGCTCAAAGCTTCCAACGACCGTCCAAATCGAGTCCTTTGAAAACCGTACAATTTTCAACCAGGTGACCGTTGGACAGAATTTGCTGTACAAACTTCTTCGAATGCTGCGCTGCTCCTGTTGCTTTCTCTCGATTTTCCGTTTTGGTTCGTTTTTCACGTTGCTTCGTTTGGCTCGTTCCCGACGCCATGTGTGCGTTTACGTACGACTTTTCTTATGGTTTGCTTCGCTCTTCTCTTCCTACTTTTGGTAGAATGCACTGAATACATTCAAGTCCACCACTGGAATCTGCTCTTGATAGACCAGAATTTTGCCGTTGCTGGTAGTTTATCGACCAGTTTTTGAAGCAAGATTGGGTTTGATAAATGTCTTTACAAACCGACTGCTTTCAAGTGCCCACATAAGTTTTGAACTGCTAATCCAAAACTCACCAAACCCCCTAATCTATAAGCCCGAGGAACTGGAGTAGCCCTCACTTTGGCGATTGTTACGTACTTGACCAACCGCTTCTAACTTACATTAATTGTTATTTTATATATTCTCCGTGCGAGGAGTAACGATTATGATGTTGAAGGAGATGTTCGCTCATCACCATGAGGCACCAAGAGTGAACAACAATGTTTTTGGCTAGAATTGAAAGATATGAAGAGAAAGTTTTTTGATAGTTCCGCTAGTGTGCGGCAGGCTCGGAAACATAGCAGATGTTTTAGGAAAATTGAGCGAAAAGGGCATGTGTACAGTGGTACTCGAACCAACGACATTTTTGCCTAACATCCCACTGCGGGGTAGGTTAAAGCACGGACTAAGTCCGCCACTTCAACAGGCCTCCTCGCTTCCTCGTTGTCTTGGCGGCTTAACAACTTATGCTTTTGGGCAACAAATTGCTTGCCTCGCTCAAGCTTTTCGCGAAGTTCCTTTTCGTTCAAAGCTTTTCCTTGGCAATCCTCTCTTGGCTCAGCTCTTCCATTAATCTGCGTTCTTCTTCCAAACAGTCCAAATCTTGATTTATTTTAGCTCTACGGGCGTCAGATGTGCTTGATATTCCGCTGGTTATACACTGCGCTATGTCAGGAATACGAGGAGCGCAGGTTGGACAGGAAAAACTTGTCGTACGTACCGTGGCAGTGTTGACATTGGCATACGAGAAATGGTACCATCGGTTGCAGTTTTGACACTACATCATGAACCGTTCAGCATCATTCGAACGCTCGCATCCACCGCATTCATCATTTCCACCAGCGTTTACCTCTAAACCGGCAATTAAGAAAGCGACTGAATTTGCTAAAATTTCCGACAAAGGCGTTTTGCCATTCCGCAACGACTTATGATCTTTCTCTGAATCTCCTTTAACATTACCTTTTAACGCATTTTGCAAAATCCTGAAGTTTGAAGTGTCGAAAGCTAGGTTTTAGAAATGATTTTAAAATTGCCAATTTCCCGGAGGAACTCGGATCCCGCAGGGCCTCCCAAGTGTCCAGTATGGTCGTCTTCCCATGACCTAATTTTGCAAAATCCTGAAGTTTTATGTGTCACAAGCCAGGTTTTGGCAACGATTTGAATATGTATCTTTTCCGGAGGAACTCGGATTCCGCAGGGCCTCCCTAAGGGGTCAGTGTGGTCAAACACCCTCAGAATGGCCTCTGACGACCAAGTTTTGCAAAATCATGAAGTTTGATGTGTCGGAAGCCTGGTCACGGTAACTCGAAAGAGCTTCTTAAGTGGCTAATATAGTCAAGAATCTTCAAAATGTCCTCCAAAGACCCAGTTTTGCAAAATCATGAAGTTTGATGTGTCGGAAGCCAGGTTTTGGTAACGATTTGAATATAGCCACTATTCCGGAGGAGCTCGGATCCTGCAGGGCCTCTTTTAGTTGCCAGTATGGTCAGAAATCGTCAAAATGTCTTCTGATGACCTAGTTTTGCTAAATCATGAAGTTTGATCTACCGCATGCCATGTTTCGCTACTAAACATATTTTGTCCACCATCCCTGGACATGAACTTACCCCAGAACTCCCATCTTGGAATCCGACACTACGAAAATTTTCGAAATAACCAGTGCAGACATATAAACTAAGATATTTTTGTAATCTATTGCAAAATACCGCATCAAAATCCGATAGCTAACGATGGAGTGTTATCAATTTAAAATTTAAAATTTTCTGTCTCAGAGGGGTTGGGGACGTACGTGTAAATATTAATCAAATTTTAGTTTTCTTGAAATTTTCGGTCACGAGCCACGATAATCAAAATGTGTTATGCTCCATGTGACATTTCTGAACACGATGTAATGTTTGCTGACGTTTTTTTCCGGCTGACATTTATGCTGTGTCACATTGACAACTACGGGCGGTACTGAACTTCCAATATTGCACTACGAATCAGCCCTGTGATTTCGTAACAACAGTGGTTTCTATGGAGAACAACTGGTGCAAGTTTGATCGAAGTAGTCGATCGCGTTCAGAAATATCATCAAATGGAGCTCGAAAGAAAAAAAAATATTGGGTACGAACACATGGAAAATCCGATCCGGTGGTCCGGTTCCAAACTGGTAAAAGTGCCGAAGATGCCGAAAACAACAGTTTGTCGAGTGCTGAAAACCTACAAGGAAGCCCTGAGTGTGGATAAGAATAAGTAGACCTACGATACAATTGGAACCAGGGATCGTCAGCTGCGCAGCAAAGTGCTGAGTTGTGTTAAAGCCAGCTTCAATCTTTCGATCTGAGATGTGGCCAGAAGGTACAACGCACACTTTCAAACTGTGGAAAGCCAGTAAACATTCGATCCGGCACATGAAGCAGAATTCCATGGCCAAAAAGCGTGCAAGGCTCTTGTACGACCGTGTTTTGATGAAACACAGAGGCTGCACTTTGATCGATGGCGAAACATACGTCAAACTCGGTCTTAAGTAGCTTCCCGGTCTAGAGTTTTACTTCGCAACTGGACTTGGAGATGTGACGGGAAGATTAAAATTCGAGTTTGCCGATAAGTTCGCGGGGACGGCCATGATTTGGCTAGCGATTTGCAGTTGTGGCCGGAAAACGGAACCATTCGTCACATTCTCGACGATGACATCCAAAGTTTACATCGAAGAATGCCTGGAAAAGCGTGTATTGCCATTCATCCGCAAGCATAGGGGCAAAGTCATCTTTTGGCTCGATTTGGTCAGCTTCCACTACTTCAAGGTGACTCTGGACGGTATGCTGTCATCAAGCTCGATTATGTCCCCAAGCTAATGAATCGTAAAATACTAGGTAATTTTGAAAATGCGGAAAAGCTGACTAAAGTGCTGTAGATGTCGAAAACATTGGTTGGCCGTTAAAATAGTCCGGATTTTCTATTGAAACGCTCCCCAAGGTTGTTGGGATTGATCCGTCCTCTAATCCCGTAACAGCTTTGTCACGAACAACTTGAGAGGCCACTGTTGCAGGAGTTCCCAAAAGCGTTGAAGAAGGATGTATTACCTGTTTTTTTGCCAGGATTAACAGCCTCCAGTTGATCATATCATCGTTCGCAGACGGTAGCGTAGGCGTCCGTCCAACAACTGCCTCGCCGGAAATCTCGGCGGCCCCGGACTACTGCGCATGCTTCACACACATCTCGTCTCATCTTCGTCCTGTTGGTTTAGCAATTCATGCCTCCGCGCTATGAACTGTTTCCCGCGTTCCAGCTTTTCGCGTAGTTCTCGTTCGACCAAAGCTCTTTCCCTTGCAACCCGTTCTCGTTCCAAATCTTCCAGCAATTTCTTTTCTTCTTTCAGACGCTGCAGTTCACGATCCAGTCTAGCCTTACGCATCGTAGAGGTCACCGAAATTCCACTTATCTGACTATTGTCTTTCATGCGGAAGTATCCGACCGCTGCATAGGCTTGTTCGCTCGCGTCTACAAACACGTGAAGTTCGAGCGATTTGAAGCGGTCTGGATTGTAGTTCGAGAAGTAGCAACGAGGAATTCATAGCCCTTCAATCTTCTTGAGTACCACTATCCAATCCATCCAACTCGTAGCTTTCTCCATTGGAATTTGGCTGTCCCAATCCGTGCCCGTACGCTATCCCACTGAGCCCAAAGGGTCAAAGATACTCATTACGAGTCGAAACACCTCTCGTTTTGTGGGAATCATAGTACCAGGTGGCGCACTTTATCACAGAACTGCAGAGAAAACGCGAAGACATCCTCTTCTTGTAACCAAGCCTTCCCCAAACACGCTTTTATCACTTGACATCCAATTGCGGATATGGAATCCCGCTCGCTTGTGCACCTCGATTACTTCCTTGGCTACCTCGATCGCTTCTTCCGCTGTTTCGAAACTGTCAACGTAGTCATCTACATAGTGTCTCTTCTTCACTGCCACTGCTCCCATAGGAAACTCCAGTTCGTGCTTCGATGCGTTCAAGTTTTTAATGTATTGAGACTGCGCTGGTGAGCAGGCCACTCCAAAGATAGCTACATCGGAGACCATGATGCTCTTCGGCAACTCAGGAGAATATCTGTTCGGGAAAAGTAAAGCACTGCGGTCCCGTGCTTTTATCCGCATTTGCAAAAGCATTTCCTTAATATCTGCGGCAACTGCAACTTGGCGTTTGCGGTACGGCAATAATACGGACAATAACGGCGTCAAGAGATCTGGACCCTTCAGCAGCAACGAGTTCAGTGACATGCCGTCCAGCTTTGCTGCGGCATCCCAGATTACTCGAATTTGATAAGTAAGTCGAATCCATCCCATTCCTTCTTCATTGCCTCGTGAATGTACCCTTTCGATTTGAAGTCCAATATTTGTTGACGGACGCAGTCGTACAGGTCCGCATTCCGCGCCAACCGTTTTTCAAGATATTTGAAGGGTTGTTCGGTTCATTGGACTGCTATCTGGAAACTCGATATAGTCATGTCTCCAGAGCAGACCTGTTTCATACCTCCCGTTCTCCAATCGTCGTGTAGTTTCTGCAAGGATCTTGCCAGCACGTTGTTCCTCTGCTCCTTTCACGGCTGGTGCAGCCGCTACTCCAAAGCTCTCGATGTCGAAGAAATGTCGGACGTATTCATGAAGATCAGCTTTTGTTATCCCAGTGTTCACATGCAATTGTCTATGAAGTGTAGGTTTCCGCAGACTGCCGCATATAGCCCAGCCAATCCTGGTCTTCGTGGCTATTGGTTCGTTTGACTTGCCCTGTCGAAGTTTAAGCGTAGCCAACAGATGTACATTGCTCAGTCCAATGGGTATTCCCGGTACAGCAGATTCGTTGCTTCGAACCGGACGGTTATTAAGATGGCCGAACCGCACTGCAAGCTCCCAAAAACTATGGTTTGTTGCGATAGTCTCAGGTTCACCTCGGTGAGCTTGAATTGTTTACTGCCATGCGCCTCTGATATGTTAATCGTGACGACTTCTGTTCCAGTTATCTTCTTGTTGATACCTCCGGTCCATTGTACGTGCGATGGATTGCTCTACCAGCTTTACCGATGGTAAATCAACATGGAAACCCTGAGTGTGGAAAGGAATCAGCAAGGTGCTGAGGTGCGTTGAAACCAGCCCCGATCCGAGATGTGGCCAGAAGGTACAACGGCAACTTTCAAACGGTACGGAACATATCCTTGTCAGGGAACGATACAAGTCGTACAAAACCAGTAAACATCCGAACCAGCACATGAAGCAGAACTCCGTGGCCAAAAAGCGCGCAATGCTCTTGTACAACCGTGTTTTGACGAAACGCAAAGGCTGCACTTTGATCGATGTCGAAACATATGTCAAACTCGGTTTTAAACAGTTTCCCGGTCGAAAGTTTTACATCGCGGCTGGATGTGGGGATGTTCCGGGAAGATTCAAGTTCGTGTTTGCCAACAAGTTCGCGAAGAAGGCCATGATTTGGCAAGCGATTTGAGGTTGTGGCTGACATCCAATGTTTACATCGAAGAATGCCTGGAAAAGCATGTATTGCCGTTCATCCGCAAGCACAGGGGCTGTCATCTTTTGGTCCAATTTGGCCAGCTGCCACTGCTCCAAGGTGGTTCTGAGGTGGTACGCTGCCAACAAAATCGATTTCGTTCCCAAGCTAATGAATCCTCCGAATTGTCCGGAATTTTAACGAATCGAAAAATACTGGGCAATTTCAAAGTAGCGACTTCGACGAAGTCGCGTTTCCGACGAGTCTGTTTCCACAGTGCGGGCGCTGACAGGCTCCATCTATTGGAGCCAATTGTAAACTTATTGAATCACGAACTACAGGTCTCTTTGTGCGTATCATTTTACTTTTAGTCAGTCTTTAGTGTAAACAAATTCCAACTAGTTATACAACCGAAGAACTAAAACATGCATGCTTTCAAAACCATTCATAACAAGCTTCAACTCGAAGTAACTTGTCCAACTTGTCGCTGCCGGCGGGCGGTCAAAGATGATTAGTTAAGTAATTAACAATCCCCCCGTCGTTGCGTAACTTCCTTCAAATTCCCAGTCGCCACTCACTCACTCTCTCTCTCTCTCACACACACACACACGATGACAGCCCCCAAGCGAGAAGTCCATATCTTCCAGAAAGGCGCACCATTTCCTCCATAATGCAGCTAATCATCACCAATTTTATGCAACGCGCGTCCCATTCCTACTTGGCCTCTATTCCTCCGATTCCATTCTTCCCCTATATGTAATGTTGTTTCTTCAAACGAGCCATTTCCGGACCTCGGTGTCATTCGGGGCCACATCCATCTGCGTGTCGCATTTTACGACGTCGTCAACAACAACAACTACGAAGACGTGTGACGATGATGGTATGGCACAGAACAGAGGTCGTAACTCACCGCCCGCAGTAAGATTGATAGCACCAACAACATCAACTACCAGCAAGTCGAGGAGCAAGTGCAGTGCTTCTTTCTGAATCTTAACTTCCTATTAATGCGCTCGTTACGGGAAATGATTCATAATTTTCTTCTATTCTTCCAACTCTTCCCTTTTGCAGGACATCTCCAGTATGCGAAATGTGATCAGCCGTGTGAAAGGTAGTCAGCCAGCTCCAATCCTCCTAGTCGCCAATAAACTAGATTTAGATTGCCAAAGAGAAGTTTCGACAGCCGAAGGTAAGTCTTTCGCATAAATAGCGCATGTTTTGGGTGTTAAGGTACAGCCGTCCCTGCATTTGATCACACATATTTTTTACACGAATTTAGTGGCTCTCTTGCATCGTCTTCGTCGTGGTCGTCGGTGCAGAGAATCCGGATCTGAGCGGAATCCAATTACCATAAAGTTAGGTTGTTTGATTTTGGCTTTTTTCTGGCCTGGTGTGCTAAACCTTTCGGCACCTCGTCGATGGTGGAGGATTTGGGGAAGAGTGGGGAGAGTGTTAACCCGTGTTTTGCTAAATGGGAAAAAAGAGAACAGTCCTAAATGGTACCAAAATAGTTGAAAAGTGGTGACATCGATGAACGATGGGGAACGGGGAGAGGAGGGGGTCCACATGGATGGTGGGTCCATAAATAGACATATAATAACACGGCAGTGACTTTGGAGAGAGCGGCGAAATGGTTCCGCACACATGGAAATGGGTTCGGCCGTAAAAATAATATCGGATTATCGGGGAAGGTTCCATTAAAACGGGTTTTTTCCATCCCGGCCATGGATGTATGTAGAAATGTTTATTGAGTTACCGAAATGGGTACTAAAATTATGTGGTCTTTAGCAACGGCTGGTGGAAATTGATCGCGACGTGTTGCTAATGACTGTTGAAATTTTGAGGATGTCACTTTATCTGTTGTGAACAGTGAATCCAAACTCGCGAATGCATGAATGATAAAGATATTGTCCTAACTTTTCAATGTTGGGACAAAAAATAATGTATCTTTATCATTGTTGCATACTCAACACAATAATGATAAATTGCAGGGCACAAATTCAAGGCCTTGGATTTTAATAAAATATCCATGAAAAGTGAAAATGATTTTATCCCAGTGTAATGATGATGTTTACTTCCCGGTTTTCATGGTTATCGCTGTCATTGAATTTTGTTTGCTTCATTGAATGAAGTCGGCTCTAAGTGAGAGTCAAAAATTTGCTGTCACTGTTGTTTTGATTATCAATCGGTAAGCGTGAATTTCATTAGACGAAATCTGAATATCATCCCTTGTGATGATTTTTCTTCATTATTAAGTGATTTTGGATACTAATACGTCATCATCATTCCATAAGAATAAGTTAATCAATGTTAAGCAAGAATACATTGGACTGGGCTGCTCTTGCATATTTTCCTATTCAGACGATTAATTAATATTCATTATGGTTTATTGAATTTCATTTCTGACATTTCGAAGTTCCTATTAGTGCTGTTGTTTTTCTCACCTAATGACAAAACGTTTTTTTATCGCTGTTACATGACAACAAGGGCATTGCAGCATGTCTAAGTCACAACATTTTCTCAAAGCAACTTGTCTCTTTCCCATCGTCGATACAACTTTGTTGTTGTTTTCTTTCGTGTTTTGTTGTAATAAAGGGTGTATTCGATAAAAATGGCACACACATATATACTCATCAAAATTAAACTGATTATCGGATTATCTTGAAATTTTCAGGGAATGAAGAACTACTAATGAGTTTTGATTTACAACATTTGTTTTATATAATTTCGTCTCCCATCCCGAATGCCCGCACCTTCCTTTTCACTCCACCCATCAAATTTTGTACAACCGATTTTCCCAGTGTTTTTGTTGTTTTTACCCAAATTTTCTTCAATTCTAGCTCTGTTTTTATAGTTTTGGGATGTTTGCGAAGTTCCGTTTTCCCATTTGGGTATTTCCCATTTCCGATAATTGCCCAGAATTTCTCAATTGGACGAAGTTCCGGTGAATTTGGTGGGTTCATATCCTTTGGCACAAAATTGACTCCGTTGGCTCGGTACCACTCCAATACGTTTCGAGCGTAGTGGCAGGATGCTAGATCAGACCAAAACAGAGTTGATCCTTTGTGCTTCTTAATGAATGGCAAGAGACGCTTCTTAAGGCACTCTTCCGTGTAAATCGCACCGTTTATTGTTCCGGAAGTGATGAAGGGAGCACTTATTTCACCACATCCGCAAATCGCCTGCCAGATTAGAAACTTCTTTGCAAATTTCGATAGTTTCTTCTTTCGAACATCCTCCGGAACATCGAACTTCGACTTGGCAACGGAATATTCTTGCCCAGGAAGTTGACGGAAGTTGGCCTTGACGTATGTTTCGTCATCCATCACGATGCAACCGGATTTGGTGAGCAGCTTCGTGTAAAGTTTCCGGGCGCGGGTTTTCGCAGTGATGTTTTGTTTTTCATTCCGGTTTGGGGCTTTTTGCACTTTGTAAACATGTAACCCAGCACGCTTCATGGTTTTCTGCACAAAACCGACTGACACCTTAGACTTTTCAGCGACATCTCGAATTGACATGTTTGGACGGTTCTTGAATTGTTGTACGACTTTCCTGGCCATTTTACTGTCCATTGGACCACTTTTACGACCACTCCCTTCCTTCCTTTGGACACTCAGACGCTCTTTGAAGGTTCTTATTACACGAGACACAGTTGTATTTGCAATTCCAAGCCTTTTAGCAATCCACCGGTGGGACGCCCCTGGATTTTGATTGTGAGTGCACAAAATTTTCTCACGGACAATTTATTGTTTCGACGACATGACTGGAACTACTGAATGTATAACTATGAAACCTGGCAGATGTAAATAATACACTATGGATAAGATCTACTCAAATTTCTAGGTTTTTTACTCATACGATTCAAAAGTTAGGCTTTGTGCACAAATTACGTAACGCATGAAGGGGGAGAGGGGGTTGAGCAACCGTTACTTATTACTTATAAAATTTCCTCTGTACCAAGCAAAGTAGCAAATAGCAAAGGGTTACTAGTTAAATTTTTTGTGAAACCCCATTTTCAATGAGTAAAATGAAAGCGTTAAATCCATATTTTGAAGGAAAAATATCAAAACTGAGCCAAAGCTTTGTTTTTGTATTATTAATCACGTTTGCCATGACTGGAACACTGCACCAAATATCGCCATAGTTTCTAATTTTGGTTCCTTTGATGGCCAATTGCATGTATTCCTTATGGGAGTGGCCATAATAGAAACACATTTATGGCCAAATGGTGCAAGAAAGCTGAAATTTTGAGGGAAATGGAATTCTTTCTTTTGATTTCAGACCAAATTCTAAACCTTTGATAAATGGAGACGTACTATTTAAATGTGTTCTTGTAAACGAAAGGTGACGATTTGTATCACTAATTGGCGCAATTGTCCATAAACGGTACATCTACATGCCGAGAAATGCATTGTTCTGTGTAAATTCCACAAATTTTATTGTTGACTCACCATAATTTTCATTTATTCAAACAATACCGATTTTATGTTTGAACCAACAATAAATTTAGTTGTTTCTTAAAGCGCTGTAAAGGAGGCTTCTATTGAAAACAAAAATCACTTATGGTTGAATCAAAAAATAAGATTTTTGGAAACGATATAGGGTAGGTAACGACTTGAGCACCCCGAGACCCTATTCCAAGCACGGGGTTAACGTTAACCTACAACGCTCATTTTTTGCAGTATGGTGCTCCATTTAGTGAAGCACCATACTACAAAAAAGAGCATTGTAGGTTAACGTTAACCCCGTGCTTGGAATAGGGTCTCGGGGTGCTTAAGTCGTTACCTACCCTACTTTTGCAATGATTCGACCGAAGCGGTTGAATTGAAAAAATAAATTGTTATTCATATTAGAACCATTGAAATAATTAGAAATTATGTTAAATTGGTTGTTGATTGTTGAATCTACAAAAAATGTTGATGAATCAAGAATTATTTCTGTTGGAAATCATAATTGATTAACAATATTGGATTCGATAAGAAATTTCGTTTGTGATGATATATCATTGCATTATACTAAAACAATGTGTGGTTTGATTTTATACTCAAAAAATGTTGATTCTAATCATTGCGTTCAATCAGCCAATATTCCTCTGCGTGTAGCTTACATCAAATGCACTTGTTACTGCCCCTTTTGTTCTATGTTTTTGCCGTCATGAATAAGTCGTACACAGCCCTTATTCATGAATTGCACGGATCAAAAGGAAAACTCTGATTAATATATTAAAAAAAGAATAATAATTAGATTATATAAATTTCAATAGGTTAATATTAAGCATTGCATAAGATACTTTTGCAATCTTTCAACTAAATATAAGTGATATGAATAAAACTTTGAACTTTTTTTGGTGATACATTAAATAATTGAAAGACATTTGGGTAAACTTGTTGAACTAATATTTGTAACAGTTTTAAAAACGTCCAGTACCCTGAATAAATACAGTACAATGACGGCAATGTTTTTCGTAGTCTTTATAATAGCTTTAAGTTACTTAAATGAAATTAATTGACTGATGTTGGCAATCTTTACTAATTTCAAGTTACCCAAATGATAATTAAACATTAAACAACAATAACAGATTTTGTGAAAATTTTATCATAATTGTGAAATAGGGGGGAAGGGGATCCGTGAGCGTTACGTAATTATAGGGGGGGAGTCTGGTCACGTGTTACTTATTGTTACATAGGGGGGAGAGGGGGTCCAAAATCCCGTTTTTTTGCGTTACGTAATTTGTGCACAAAGCCATACAGAAGATTTTCTGTGTGCCATTTTTATCGAATACACCCTTTACATTCAAGTTACAACATATCTTTGTTGCAGAGCGAAAGAATAACGGGTGTATCACTCGTCATCGCATCTTTTTAGGTACAAAAAGTGAATATTTGACACACTGCACAGTGGGAAAAAAAGTGCCCGTAACGCGAAAGAATTCTATATCTCAGCTCGGAGTGGAACGGTTTCTGTAAATGATACCTTTACTTGAAGGAAAATTTCTAAGGAATCGAATGAAAGTAATCTCGTTGGCCGCACGGAACTGCTTGGGCGCAAATGAGCTTGTTTTACCCTTGTTCCCCTATTATGTGCTTGTTGCTCAGACATTTCTTTGCTCCGTGTAACTCAATAACAAAATGATGTTAGTCCTGTGTAAAATTTTCAGGAAAATCGATTGAAGAAGGTTTCGTTTAACGCATGGCTCTGTGAATGAAGATATGGCTGATTTTACCCTGATTCCCCTTATATTGTTGTGTTTTTCAGAAATGTCTTTGCTCGATGTGGTTAAAGAACATTAAAATATGGCTAGTCCCATGTGAAATTTCCTGAAAAATCGAAAAGAGTTAGTTTTGTTCATTGCACGGCTCTGTGAATGAAGATATGGCTGGTTTTACCTTGATTCCCCTAATATTTTCATGTTTTTCACAATTTTCTTTGCTCGGTGTGACTCAAGATCAATAAAATAAGGCTAGTCCTTTGTTTGGTTGCTAAGAAATCGATTGTAATTAATTTCGTTTACCGCACAGCTCTGTGAACAAAGATATGGCTTATTTTACCCTGATTCCCCTTATATTGTTGTGTTTTTCAGAAATGTCTTTGCTCGATGTGATTAAAGAACAACAAAATATGGCTAGTTCTATGTAAAATTTTCTGGAAAATCGGTTGGTGTTGGTTTTGTTTACCGCACGGCTCTTAGAACGAAGCTATGGCACATTTTACCCTGATTCCCCCACTATTTTTGAAATAAAGAAAAAAATCATTATTAGTAAACATGGCACCGCTCTAACTTCATCTAATGAATTCGTGAAAATGCTATCTACTGCCTACTTTATACAGGGCTGGTAACAGGTCACTTTTTAGCGACTTGGTCACTATTTTGTGCCTAGTCACAAAAAAGTCACTATTTGCATCCAAAAGTCACTAAAGTCACTATTTTTCGGAAAATGGTAACTAAAGTCCTATTTTTGTACCGCTGTTTCTGAAAAGTTAAAAAAAACTACTTGTACCTATTGTACAATAGGTAACCGAATTATGCGATCTGGTCGCACTATATAATGTCGAGAAATATACACCAAAAATCTAGATGCCCTGGCAAACGCTGTCCCGCCTGAATGTACTGGAAGACCAATTTACATTATGAGATAATCTTAGCTTAACTTAATCTAACTTAACTTTGTATAGTCCATAAAGTTATTGTTACGATTGTAGATCTTAAGATTTGAAGGACAGTTTGAATGACCTGAAACTAACAACGTTGCCCAAGTAATCACAAGCTTTATATTATTGCACTTATTCAACTCAAAATTAGCATCGGTAATGCGGGATCGCATCAATTCAACAGTTGTCAAGTAATGAAGCGTTAGATTAGCTTAAGAATGTAGTGATGCATTACCAATGCAATAATGCTACTTTAGCAATGTCTTATGGCATTACAAAAGATATAGCATTTGTTCGATCTTAGTGGGGCCCTTTTCAGGTTTAATCCAACTTCAATGATGCACTAGACGTAATGCATATGCCCGATATATGCATATTATTACAGCCTCGAGGTTACTTGGGTATCCTATGATGCCTGTGGACGTTTTAGAATATTGAATATGTTTGAATATTTATAGTAGCTTTGTATAGCCCAAAAGGATACGGTTACTACCGTATATCTTAAGTTCTGAACTCAAGGTCAGTTTTTATAAATCTGAACACCCCCAGATAATTTGATAGTGACTGGTGAGCTTACAGTGCCTTCATTGAATGTGTTTGAGTGCATATCGGAAATTTACGACTATAGATCCTAAATTCTGAATTCAATGGCAGTTTTGATGACGTAGAATATCCCAAGATATCTCATTATTTGATGACCTTTAAAAAATTTACTTTAGTCCAAAAAGCTGTAGATTTTAATCTACAATTCAAAACTTAAAATCTAAGCTGGATGTAGAGTTTATGTTTTGAATTCCAGGAAAGTTTGGATAACCTAGAACATCCGAAGGTTATTTCATAATGTCTGTTGTTCTTCCAAAATATTCAATTAATGTTTTCAATACACTTCGAAGCTTTGCAAGAACCCAGAAAGCTTTTGTTACAACTGTATTAGGTTTGGATGACCTGGAACATGTCATACTGCTTCATAATGTGTTTTGTCTTGAAGAATATTAATTGAATATGTTTGAATATTTTTTGTAACTTTGTATTGCCTCAAATTTACTGTTATAACTGTAAATCTTAAGTTCTGAATGCCAAGACAGTTTGGATGACCTTGACCATCCCAAGATTATCTTATTGTGTATTTTTAAGTTAGAAAATATTCACTGAATGCACTTTGTGTTGCCCAAAAACTACTGTTACTATCGTAGATTTCAAGTTTTGAACTCCAGGACGGTTTGGATTACCTAGACGATCTCAAAGTTATAAAATAATGACTGTTGACCTTCCTAAAGGTTCATTGAATGTGTTTGAATACAGATGGTCACCATATAAAGCTCAAAAAACTGCTGTTACAACTGTAGATTTTATGTTTTGAACATAAGGACAGTTTGGTGTACCTAGAATATTCCTAGGTTGTCGCATTATGTATTCTGGCTTACCACGCTATTAAATAATTATTGTTCAATGCGTATTTGCACACTCTAAAGACCTACTGTTACAACTATAGATCATATGATATGAACTCAAGGACAGTTTGGATGACCTACATCATCCTCGTTTATCTCATGATGTTTTTTCACGTTCGAAAATATTTACTGAATATGATTGAATACGTAGCGTAACTTTGTATAGTCTAAAAAACCGTAGTTACTACTGTAGATCTTATGTTCTGAACTCAAGGACAGTTTGTAGGCCCTAGAAGATCATAAAGCTATCAAATAGTGACGGTTGACCTTTCAAAAAGTTCATTCAATATGTTTGAATACAAATTATATCCTTATATAGCCCTAAAAGCTAATGTAGATCTGAACTTTTGAACTCAAGTAAATTTTGGGAGACCTAGAACCTATCAGAAAGGTACAAAAAGTATATAACATTTATCAACTAGAATTTAATATTACGTGTGCATATGATACCATTTTAGAACAACGCCTTACAGTTTTAATAAGGCATTTTTTTTTCTTCCCGAACTTCTTAATATTCAGGATGTTCTAGGTCGTCACCATCCGTTACATGCAGTGATAGCTCCAAGTATGTTATGAAAATCACCAAGTTACTTCCGATTCAGGTCAACTATGATCTTCTTATTGAGGAATGGAACTTGTTAAAATGCTAGGTGCTGACCTTGAGTACATAGTACGGAATTGAGGAGTATTGGAACCAGTTCTTTACTAAGAAAACGGATGTAGGTGAGCCTAAATACCCTCAGGCGATTAAGGTGGTGAAAACAGCTTCAGATGGTAACGGCTCAAAAAAGGAATTGAGAAGCAAGTTATGTCAGAAGTAATTCTAGCACCGGCCATGCTTTCAGCCGCGTTTCAACCGACCTGTCTTTGCAAAAACGAGCTGCGGACCAAGTGCAGGAGGCCTTGGAGAGAAAAAAGTTTTTTTTTCGAAAAAAAAACCCAAAAAGTCATACTGGGCTGCAGTATTACTCATTTTTGCAAGCAGGGGTGATCACTACTATGCTTAGACACTTTTTGGTCACTATTTTGTCACTACTATTATTATTTTAGTCACTAAAGTCACTATTATTTATCCATAAATCCGCTACCAGCCCTGTTTATACATTTAAGGTGCTTACAGCTTACGTCAATAATGAATGCAATGAACTAAGGGGAATATTAGGGGAATCGGGGTAAAATTGAACATATCTTCGTTCACACAACTGTGCGGTGAACGAAATCGATTTCAATCGATTTTCCAGCAAATTTAACTAAGGTCTAGCTTTAATTTGTTAATCTTGAGTAACTCCGACAAAAAAAATTTATGATAAACACAAAACTATTAGGGGAATTTGGGTACAATCAGCCATATATACGTTCACAGAGCCGTGCGGTAAATAAAACCAATTTCAATCGATTCTCCAAAAAAAATTCACAAAGAACTAGCATTATTTTGTTGATCTTGAGTCATGGTGAAAAACATGAAAATATTAGGGTAATGAGAGTAAATCCAGCCATATCTTCATTTACAGAAATCGATCCACTCCGAGCTGAGATATAGAATTCTTTCGCGTTTCGGCCACTTTTTTCCCACTGTGCACTGGGTGAATGAAGATCAAATTTCTCTTTAACTCACTTTAAAGCAAGGGGCACGCAGAGCATTCTACTGAGTGTGTCGTATTGAAAATACGTCCAGATTTAACCTAATTTACAGAGTATTTACAAACACTTTAGAATATTTAAAGTAATCAAAAGTATTTTAAAGAACTCAATGAAACCAAAAGTATTTGAAAAATATTTTAGCCACTCAAAGAGTATTTGAATTGTATTTAAAATTCCGAAAAGTATTTTATGAGTATTTTGAGTACCTGAAAGTATTTAATGAGATTTAAAAGGACTCATATATATTTAAAATACTTGAGTGTTTTAAGAGTTCTACACTCTCGTTCCATTCTACTCAATAATTGAGTGAAGTTGTATTCCTTTCTCTTTTACTCACACGTAAATGTTACTTAATGCTCTCATCTAATTTTCAGTTAGAAAAAAAAAGGACACTACAAATGAAAGAGAGGGTGTTTCGAGCGTGTTCTTAAGCAATGTTCAAGGTTCTACCTACACGCTATTATTAGGACTACTCATATTGAGTTGAAATGTTATTGGGTCAAAACCGAGGTCAACAGAGAAACCTTATTAGAACTCAACCATCTTGAGTTCTGTCAATGCAGTGCATTTTTCAAGTTATAAATTTTAAATAAATAAATTCTCGCTAAACTAGACCATTTTGGAATAGAAATCTTAATAGAAAAACTGGGTGGTGATCTGTGCAAATGAGTGGTCTTATTATAGTGTGTTGTGTGTTTAATATTTTAAGTAATTAAAATGTGCTCACTTGTACTCGAGGTATTTAAACTGTAATCCAATATATTTATTTGTTATTTAGGATGTAAATTGTAGTCTAAATATATTTAAGGGGATTTTAAATACTCTACATGTACTAAATGGTACTCGAGGTATTGATTTGGATTTCTTAGGTATTTAAAATTATTGAAAAGTGTTTAAAATGTATTTTATGGTACTCAAAGCATGTCTTTGTAATAGGAATGTATTTTGAGTATCGAAATCTGCAGTTGTTATCAAAATAATCGATCAGTACTTAAAAGTTTTTAAATTAATCTAAAATATTAGAAATGTATATAACTGTACTTTTAGTATTCAAATTTTAATAGAAATGTATTTCAGAGCACTCAAGGTATATAATTGTAATAAAGGTGTATTTAAAGTGTCAAGTGGGCATTCTGACGTACTCAAAGTATAATTAGCCGTATTAAACGCGTATTTTTAATACTTTCAAAAAGTGTGTGCTGTACTCAAATGTTCTTGCGCGCCCCTCGCTTTAAAGCTAGGTAACAAGTGTGTTTCGATACGTTGATTCATAAATTAAGGTGCTGCCAAACGGTGCTATGAAATCTATGCTATAGTTCACTATGATATAGCCATTATAGGTATCTATATAATAGTTCTATGAGATTCGAGAAACGGTTTTACAAAACTATGAGCTATCTTTGTGTTCGCTGGTATTCAGTTGCGAATTTAAAAAGATATATTTCAGCACATTCGATAGCTATGGACAGGGAATGAAAAAAATGCTTCAGTTGCTGCGTACATCCAATTGCAAAGGCGCATAGAACAAAACAAACTCGCTAAGTCTGGACAAATTCGTAGGTTGCTCGCTTTGAAAGCTTGAAAATTGAGGCTTATCTGCTGAAGGAGCTAGGTTATGAATATCCGGATAGCTATTTCAGCGAAATTCTTCAGAGTAGTTCATGGAAGCTCTTCAGAGATGTTATTGGAAGTTCTTTAGTGAAATTCGGGAAAGTTCTTTAGAGATGTTCAGGGAAATTCTTTAGAGAAGTTAAGGCGAGATCGTTAAAAAAATTCGTAGAGCTTCCTTAGAGAAATTAAGGGAAGTTTTTCAAAGAAATACAGGAAAGTTCTTTAAAAGAGTTCAGGGAAGTCCTTCAGATAACTTTTGGGAAGTTCTTTAGATAACGTTGGGGAAGTTCTTCAGAGAACTTCGCGGAATTTCTTCAGATAACTTTAGGGTAGTTTTAGGGTAGTAGAGAACTTCGGGGTATTTCTTCATAGAAATTCAGATAATTTTCCGAGAAGTTCGGGAAAGTTCTTCAGAGAATTTTAGGGATGTAATTTCAGGGAGTTTCTTCAGTGAAATTTCACGGAATTTGTTCAGAGGAAATTCAGGGAAGTTTTTCAAAGAACTACAGGGAAGTTTTTTCAGAGGAACTTCAGGGAAGTTCTTCACAGAAGTTCAGGGAACTGCTTCAGAGAATTTCGAAGATGTTCTTCAGAGAACTTTAGGTAAATTTTTCAGAAAACTTCTGAGAAGTTCTTCGGAGAACTTCTGGGAAGTTCTTCAGAGAACATCAGGGAAGTTCTTCAGAAAACTTAAGATAATTTTTCAGAGAGGTTCGGGAAAATTCTTCACGGAATTTCAGGGAAGTTCTTCAGAAGAACTTCGGGAAAGTCCTTCATTTAGGAATTCCTTCAAAGAAATTCATGGAAGTTTTTATAGAAGTTCAGAGAAAGTTCATCAGAGAATTTCCGAGATGTTCATCAGAGAACTTCGGGGGAAGTTCTTCAGAGACTTCGGTGAAGTCCTGCAGAGAACATCGCGACAGTTCTTCAGAGGATTTCAGATAATTTTTCAGAGATGTTCGGCAAATTTCTTCAAGGAATTTCGAGAAAGTAATTTTAGATAAGTTCTTCAGAGGAACTTCAGGAAAGTTCTTCCGTTAAATTCAGGGAAATTCTTCAGAGAACTTCCGGAAAGTTCATCAGAGAATTTCGGGGAAGTTCTTTAGAGATCGCCGGGGAAGTTTTTCTGAGAACTTTTTGGAATTCCTTCAGAGAAGTTCAGGGAAGTTTTTCTGAGAAGTCCAGGGAAGTTCTTCAGAGAAGTGCAGGAAAATCGGTTAAATTCATTGCTTTGAGGTTTCAAATTAATCATATATAGCGGTTCTTTGAGCATCAAATATTGAATTTAATTGAGTTGACAGGCTGTCCCGTGATTTTGAAGAAAAGTGGAAATTTTACAATTGTGTAGGAGCGTTGGCCGGGGAGCATGTTACTATAAAAGCCCCCACAAAGAGTGCCAGTTATTATTTAAATTATATAAAGTTCAGCATAATTCTAATCACTATTCTAATGGAATCCGATACAGAATCAAGTTGTTTGGTTCATCTGACGTGAGGACGATCAGCTGCTTTTAAGACATTCTCTAAATTATTATCTCGTCATAGTCTTGCTCAAATCTGTTATTCAAGCCATCTAATATTTGTTATATAAAGCTGGCAGGCTGAAGACTGCCTCGTTACTATTACTAAGTTGGCCGATTTACCCAAAATAGTGGCCCGATTTTGTGGTTTTGTAAGTTCCGTTGGATCGAACACGATTTCGACGCAGTTCAAGAGAAGCGCCATCTCATCATATGATGCTTTTTTACGCTTAAAATTGCGCACTACTGGCTTTGGTTTCGATCCACTCTATTTTTCAAGTTTCAAAACGGATGATTGTACATTGAAGTCAGGGATCAAACATCGAAACTGGTAGAATCGTAACATCTTTTCAACGTTATCATTTTTAAAATACTTAAAACTTAACTAGGAATCAAAATCCCCTGGTCTAGATCTTTTTCGGATGAGGAATTACAAAGCAAAATAATACACTCACTATGAAGTATACACTTCCTCATGCGATCGGAATTAGTTGGGTCCCACAACACCGAATGTTGCTCCCACAGTTCAATCATGCGAAATTTTATTATCCTGGTCCATTTTTGCTTTAAAAATACCACGAAAACACAAACTAGCCAAAATTCAAACGAACTGTCAAAAAACTTCGACCAACGTCCGGATGGAATAGTTCATAGCCTACTACTATCACATAGAAACATTCGCTAAAGTGTACACACGGCAGCGGGCACGGCTCTATATCATAGCGTAAAACTATCGCTTGCAAGTCATAACTATGAGCTATCACTTCTTAGTTTATGTGTTCCTATGAACTATTACATAGCATAAAGCTCACTATATATTAGAAATAGCTGCCATGTGGCGACACCTTTAGCCCTCCTAATCCAACCAGGAAATCGAAACAATGAGCGTGTGTGTTTCATTAGCACATGAATATAAACTCGTTTTCCTTTAACGATCCAATCCAAGGCCCAGCATCATGTAAATTAGTTACTGAACCTCACCAAAAATAGAACAACTTCATTTGCGTTCAAGCGTAATCATCTGTCAGGGACAAGCCACATATTGGAAAAAGTTTCCTCGACAAAAAAACTTTCCTTATTAAACTTCATCCTCCGAGCAGCACCGACACCCTAACACACACATACACGCACATACACATTTGACGTCTTTCATTATTTCGATCCGACCTGCTCGTCCTCTCCAGCGAATCTATAGGTTCAATCAGCAGACCCTCCCGCCCAAACTCAGCACCCGAACACCCCGAACGCACAGAGCCCAGCCATCCGCAGGTTGGAAGGCGTGAGAATAATGAAACTCGTCACACCGAAAAACCGAGCAAATAAATATTGCACACAACAATCAACAAAAAGAAGCGACACTTCCGAACATTCATTCCGGAAGACGCTCGTCGTGCTGCCCGCCGCCACTCTTGGCCGAGGAGAAGAACTTGTGCACTTGGTCCAACGGACGTCGGTCGGTTGCCACGGGAAACGCACGCTGCTGGATCGGTGCCAAATATAGACGATGCCGAGCTTCCTTCCTAGCTTTTCGGTTCTCCACTGACACTCACGACTCGCTGCTGCTGCTCTGAATAATGTAGATGATGTGGGAGTGGGAGCAAAAAATTCAACTCTGTATTGTGTACCGTACCTACCGACAATGAAACATCATCGCATCGCATCGCATCGTCTTGTGCTGGTTGGCGTGGGGGGATTCAAACAGATACACATAGCCTACTTGGTGAAACGACCTTGACGTTAATGGTCTTATGGTTCAGTTTCGGTATTGTTTGTATTTCTCCGGTTGGCAGTTTTTTTTCTTCTCCTTTTTCAGCTCGAGTGGGTGTTTCGGTATCGTCCAAAAATTTTCGCGAAATTTCACTTGACTTTTAGAAGCGATACGATGCTGGCCGAAAGCGGGTTCGAGGTGATGCTCAATCGAGTGGATCAAGGCAGATAAGTTTGACTGGAAAGCACCGAAGCAGCGGGTGAGATAAATTTGAATTACCCGGAGTTGTGAAATATGTGAATTTGATAGAAGCATTTCCAGCCAGAATAGCAAACCGGTTGAACCCTACTCTCCCCGAACTGAATTAAATTTTGTCCATATGTTAGTTTCTACTCAAAATTACGTTTCCCATTTAAGAAATCTAAAATTATCATGGACTTATGTTCTATAAGGGCGTATTTAAAATGTGGATTTTATTTAAAAAAAAAAAACAAAATCGTGGACGTCATCTGATTAAAATGTTGTATTGAAAAAAGTTGTAGGTAATGAAGTGTTCTATAAGAAAAACTATACACTGAAATTAAAACAATCGTAAATTCATGCTACCAAGAAAAGATTTTATGCATCATTTTTAATGAAAATGCATATAGATTTATATTGGAAAGCCTAGCCGTTCTCAAGTTATTTCGAATTTTAACAACAGAAATTTATGTTGTTGATTTTTTTTTGCCTTTTTGAACGTTAGTCGTGATGTCCACAACAAAATGTATTTTTCATAAAAGAATATTGAAAAACAGGCCATTTTTTCTCGGACTCGGTGGCAGGCAGACTTATTCGTTTCTGTTTGGACGCGATGGAAAAGATTCAAGTTGATGCTTTTGGATATGTGTGTGTTTTGGATAGTTTTGTTCAGGAGAAAAAACAGTATTTCATACAATGTGGTTTTTTTTCAATTTTCATTTAATATATTACATTTCAGATCATTTGAATACATTAAATCTTTTGGGTTCATCATAAGATTAGAAAATGCCCTAACTGCTATTTGGTTATTTGAAACTGGAATATAAAAATTATATTTTTGAGTTCCAGGAATTGGTTTTGCTTTGTTAAAAATCGGATCGAGTTCCTTTTCGGTCTCTTGTATTCATCCGTGAAAACATAGCAAAATGTCGTGTTTGTTTCATGATCCTTTTTGCGATTATTTGCCCTGTCATAAAATTGTCTAGCATTCCACTGAAGTCGATATAGCTACAGACGTAACGGATGGGATGGTATAGACTATGGACTATGGAAATTCTTCGCCAGATTTTAGGATATAACTTCAAATTAACTCCGATTATTTTTAAATGTTTTTCAGCAAGAATTTACATTTTTTAGTTTCAGTATATATTTTTTTTCTTAAAGAACACTTAATGGCCTACAACTTCTTTTCAGACGACATTTTGATCATAATAATCGTTTACATGATTTTTTGAAAAACTAAAATTCATAATATACATAATCTCTTATAAAAAAATAGTCGAGGAATTTTCAAGATTTCTTTTATGGAAAATGTTATCTTGAGTACATATGGAAAAAAATCATTAAAACCGGACACTGTCGAGACAAAATCAATATTTTTTTTTGCGTTTCTGTGTTTTTTTTTAGTTGAAGTCAATGAATTGTATGACGGTAACCTACGTTTAACGGAAAATGTGTAGACAGTTTGATTTTTGAAATTTTTTAAAAATACAGCAACCTAAGTGCAACCTTCTATATTGTTGATTTAAATGTGTTAAAGTCTCCTTCTACACGGTGTTCAATAACTTTGAATACACTTTCAAAACATGTCCAAAAATGCGAATACCAAATATTTTATTCTGGGAACATTTTATTGAAAGTGCTGATTATAGAAAACGATGACAATTTATCTCTTGAAATTAATTTCTTCATCTGCTTCACTTGCTTTTCGAACGCTTCGTAGTGCCGCTCGGACTTCATGGATATTTTGAGAATGACATTCGTGAACTGCCCCAAGTTACTGATTTTGTAATTATTCAGCTCTAACATCATATAAGACCAACCAAAAAAGTCCAATGGATTTGAATATGGGGAGCTGGGAGGTCTAATATTTTTATCAGGCTTGAACCACTTTCGCGGTGTCGGTGAGAGCACCGTCCTGCTGGAACACATTGTGGTCATCGCCGTAGAGTTGCCGTAGACTTGGGGCAACAACCTTCTCAAAACCTCCCGTTTTGAAATATGCCGCGTTGCTTCATACGTTTTTCTCGATAAATATCATGGGAAGCATACCTCGCATACAAATTGCCCACCATACTATCACAGGGACTGCAATTTGGATTCGGGGAATATTGATTTGAGATGCAGAAATCCTTGCCCTCGTTGTCGGCCACAGTCGATAATTTTGTGCATTGTGAGCCTGCTACAGCCAAACAGTCGTACGAAAAATTGAAGTCGTGACCAGCGTGCCATAATAGTACACTGATAAAAAAAAGCAATGATAATATCTATGTTTACGACACATACATTTTTGCAATGTGATCAACAAATGCTATTTGTAAGAGATGGAACGGTCATCACTTGGTCAACTCAAATATGACGTAGTTTTTTGATCGTGCATTTAAACAACTCCAGCACTCCCCATTTTGTAGGTGTATACGTACGGAATGTTGACTCTATTTTGTTTTTGCCATTTTCTATTCAGTTGTCAAATGGCGTCGAAGCAAGAAGAGCAACGTACCAAAATTTTGCATGCGCAGAAGCAAAATCCAAATAATTTTCATGCGACTTAGCAAAATCACTTATTATTACCAAATCAACCGTGACGAATGTTACAAAAGTGTTCGGAGAATGTCTAAAACGCTTATTGCCTTTCTTAAAGTTTCTTGAAGAAACATAGTTGATCCGTGCTGCCTTTGGCCAGAAAAATTGCTCATGGTATACCGCCAATAGTGTGCAAATCGTACCCCAGGAGAAATGCCCCCAAACTCGCCGGAACTGCGCCCAATTGAAAAATGGCAGCATAATTAATCATCAATTAAAAAAAAGATTTGAGCAATAAAAAATGAAAAAAGTGCCACTAAGTTATTAAGGCCTGTGCCAACAAATAATGTGTGATCAGCAATAGAAATTTAGAAATGAGCAATAAAAGATGAGAAAAGATCTTCGGATAATCTAATTGAGCGGTAAATCTGTCAAATAAAGCAACAGCTATTAGTATATGTGCAATTAACGGGTGTCCACTAAAAAATGAGAATGATTTCAATACTTTTCCATCAGAACAAAAACGGCCGCATAGAAATGTCACTTTAGATGAATGAATCGTTGCACTCTCCAGAAAATTTTCATACACTCTTATTTCACTCTAACATGTTCAGTCGTGTTCAGCATGCCGTCGAAACAGGAAGAACTGCGCGCGCGCGTTGTACAATTCTTTCAAGCGAACGAAGATCGTGGAAAAAATACACGGTGGACCATTTTTGTCGTGAAAAAGTTCCGGTATCCACCGTATACCGTATCCTGGCATGCATGAGAGTAACCCGGAAGAAAGGTTGCGGCCGTCCAGCGAAAATAATGAATGGAGAAAACGCTCCGTCGCTGCGCAGCATGTTCAACAACAAGGATTCGGTAAGTCAACGGGAAGCAGCCCGAAAGTTCCATTGTTCGAAGTCACTCATCTGCAAGACGCTAAAGAAAGAAGGAATAGTGTGTAGAAAGAAAACCAGATCCCCAGAGTACACAGATGAGCAGATTCAAACCGTGAAATCCCAATGCCGCTGGATGACTCGGAATTACGGCGGAAAATCTTTCGTTCTGACGACGAAAGCTACTTTCCTCTTCGAAGTCTCAGATACCGGGAAACGACCGATTCTACACTAAGGACAAATCTACTACTCCTCCAAAAGTAATGTATAAGTTCAAGCACAAATTTGAATCGAAGGTTATGTTATACATCGTAATATCCGATAAGGGTATTTCGAAGCCATGGTTCAAACCAAGCGGTTTGGCCATCAACCAGGAGGTGTACCAAAGAGAGTGTTTGCAGAAAATACTAATCCCATTTCTTAAACAACATCACTCGGATGGCAAATACGTGTTTTGGCCGGACAAGGCATCATCGCACTACGCAAAAAACGCTAACGTTTTTGGAGAGCCAAAATATACCATATGTCCCAAAAGACCGGAATCCGACAAATTTGCCACAGTGCCGTCCTATCGAGGATTTCTTCGGTCTTTTGAGCTCCATGGTATACAAGGATAATTGGAAGGCCAAGAACACCAAGCAACTTACCAACAGGATCAAAAGCTGCATCCGAAAAATCGATGTGGCTGCCGTCCAACGGTCATGTTCCAGCATAACGACTAAGCTAGCACGCACGGCGGACCACGGACCATATGACAATATTCACTAAACTTAGTTTGAAGATTTAAGTTGACCCTTTTAATAAAATAAATCAGTTTGAACAAAACTTCACTGGTATTTTTTTCCTGACCCATTCTTTTCGTTCTCATTATTTAGTGGACACCCGTTAAATATGGCTTAATTTCCACCTAATGATGTTATTTGAGCACTAAACTACTCGCGTATGTTATTGGATTGTATAGGATTTTCCCATAAAAATAGTAAAATGAGCAATAAATAACTGAATAACCACAATAAAAAAAAACTCAAATGTCCTGAGTAGTAGATACAGCAACCCATCTTTAAATTCAAAAATAATTTGATAGGGTAAGGGGATGTAATGTTAGCCTAGCTCCTTCATTCGGCCTATGTACCAAATGTGTCATTAATTTAGCGATAATCAACAAAATCATGTTGCTATTAGCATGATAGATGTAATCCGAAGCAATTGAGACAATATTAATCATCTTATAGTTGTTCACTTTCGCGTAATTTTCGGTTTCTTGAACTTTTGGGGCATCATGATTTCACTGGTTATGCTGAACAGATGATCTACACGATTTCAAGTGATCTAAATTTGGCTTAATTGAATCGATAAAGCAAGTAATGCAGACTGGATGTGCAGAACATAGTTACACGTTACAAACTATCTGTTCACATAGCTAAAATAACAATGATTTTACAAGAAAATCGTAGACCCAATGTTGGGTACATATTTTTTTGTATGTTCCCAACTATGGCCTGTTGTATCAATAACGTAGTAAAAACGTTGTTATTGGTAAAATTTCAAGTGGAAATGCATGAATTTGCGGTTGTTTATATTCAAGTGGCTCATCTTAACACAAATCGAAGAGACAAAATCATTGCATAGTGAATTATAATGTTTTCATTATTGAATGGCTGATAAATCATATATGAACATCATTTAAGTGTTTCGAGGCAGTTTTACTTTAGTTTGTGTTGTGAAATGTTGTATTAAGTAAATCCAGTACAGCTTACAATGCCTTAATTCATAAAATTAGAAAAAAAAAACCGTACAAAGACTGCATTTAGTAATAAATCCATCGAATGGGACGAAGTTGCATCCACGAATAGACCCAATTTGGTGCTTATAGACCGACATTAAATCCACATCCCTCGAAAGTTTATGGCATTATAAAAATAGTTGTGTAACTTTTAGTGATACATGCTACCAAATGTCTTATCAAACATATCTTTGCAATTGTAAACCAGTTGAATCTCGCTTACAGCTTAAAAGGTTTATGAGTTATAATGAAAAATGTGATCGCTGGTTGCATAATAGGCTGAGTCAAGGGACACATACCCTATCATGAAAACTTTCCCATGACATAATCAAAAACATCATTTAAAAACTGAATAGGTTCCAGAGAGCAGAAAACAGATTCATGCATAAAATTGGAAATGAGACATAAAAATGTATGATGTGTTTCAGGGCAAATTAAAAATTTCCATATGGAAGTGGTCAAATAATGGAAGTGGTAAAATGTGCAATAGACAATGAAATTTTTACAAATGGACTTATGAACGTGTAGAGGAAAGGCTTGTAAGATGCAACAGCGCCATTTTTGACATTCGCTATAACAACACTATCGCGCTGACAAGTGTTAACCTCATTTTTTACTATTCTTCTAATTTTCATTTGATTTTGGAGTGAATACACTCATTCGATTTGGCTCTTTCAGGTTTCAATGTTCGAAAGTGTTGACATAAATAAATAGTAATTATTTCTTGTGCTTAGTGAGGGAAATTTCCCATCGATATCAAAAGGTTAACATTTGTAATGGCTAGTATTTTTGGTGTATTTTTATGATCCAAAGGCATTTCCAAACAAATCGTAAAAATAAACAATGTTTGATGTTTTGTGTTTATGGCGTCATGTTTGTAAAATGGAACACTGTTGAGCTTGTAAGATGGAACACATTTTTTTTTCGTTTTAAAACATATGAATGATATTTTCTTTGTTTGGAAATGCCATGGAATCAACAATAAATTGAAATATAACAATATATTTTTTTAAATTGCAATTTTCGATGGATTTCGAAAATAGGCCATATTTTTTTTGATAACTATAAATAATCAGTTCCGTAGGCAAACTTGGAGCCTCTTAGTTCCTCTTTCGAAAAAATTTCGAAAAAATAAAAACTATACATGTTACGAGCAAAAAACGAATCGTGTTCCATCTAACAAGCCATTTTTTGAAATTGTAATTTTCGGATGATTTCGAAAATAGACCATAATTATGACTATAAATAATCAGTTTCTTAAGCAAAGTTGGAGCCTATTAGTTCTTCTTTCGAAAATGTCTTTGGATCCGCTCAAAAATAAAATTATACATGTTACGAGCAATAACCTGATCGGGTTCCATCTTCCAAGCCTTTCCTATTTATTCCAAATAAGAGTTATTGAGCTTATACAATTGATATTTATATCAAATGATATGTTGAGTTTTCCAATAATCATAAGACTGTCGTTTGTATGGAAAAAAAAAATGTTGTGGGTGTGGAAGATCATTTGATGTGGTCACTACCTATAAATACGGTTGAAAATTGTATCCAGGCCAAAGGAAAGTACAAAAATCAAATGTCCAGGTGCATAAATCAAAACAACAATCCGAAATAAAAAATATGAACAATTTTATAATATAAAGCACCACTTAGAAAAAGACTACTCATTTGAATGGCTTGCATTTTTCAAAGCAGATTGATAACAACGCCAGTAAAATCTTATTATTTTCGAACATAATTCGTCGTTCAAACGTCCTTGTACTTGATCCACTCATCCACCACACCGCGATTACACAGTCAGAAGCCTGAAACATGTAAACATCGCAACATCTCTATATTGGGCGGTTCCGATGCAATCTCTGGGAAACAACAATTAGCCTTTCGGATGATCGAAGTGCCGTTCGGATGACTTGACGCCTAGTGCTTGCAGGGTGCCGGCGGTTTAAACAAGTTTTTTTTTAGAATGACAATTACGCGTTTGTAAACTTAAGGATGCTCAGGAACAGACAGATGCTGGTATTTCTGGACGTTGTCTCCATGATAGGGACTTCCAGTTTTAACTGATTAATTCCTTTTATTTCAAAGGATATTCAAGGGATTACCAATGGCTACCAAAAAGAGTATACGGGATTCCGTTGAGAGGTTCAACCAAAATAACAAGATCGTTTGCTTTTTCAAAGTCAGACAGCGTCAGTTTATCATACATGTGAGAATATTCGAAAAACATCTGATACCAATTCATCATTCAATTTCAAGAATCAGCATTGAATCTTATTCTAATGACCCCGTATACCCCGGATCAAGTTTACGCAAAGACTACGTTTTTCGTTGTAGCGGCTTTAGTCATAAGTCCATTTGCAAAAATATCATTGTCTATTGCACATTATTGAATATTCATTGCTTATTTTACCACTTCCATATGGAAATTTTTAATTTGTCCAACTTTTGTGTAGTTGTGATCACAACTTTTTATGGCTCATTCCCAATTTTATGCATGCCTTTATTTTCTGCTCTCTGGAACCCATTTAGTGTTTAAATGGTGTTTTTTAATAATTTCATGGGAATGTTTTCACGATTCCAAATTATTTTTGAATTTAAAGATGGGTAAATGTATCTACTACTCAGGACATTTGAGTTTTTTTAATTGTGGTTATTCAGTTATTTATTGCTCATTTGACTATTTTTATGGGTTTACCGCTCACAATTAGATTATCCGAAGATCTTTTCTCATCTTTTATTGCTCATTTCTAAATTTCTATTGCTGATCACACATTATTTGTTGGCACAGGCCTTAATAACTTAGTGGCACTAACAACTAGTTCTAAGAGAATGATGACAGAGATAGGGAAATTATCACATGCCAGCAAACAACGGGCAGCGATTGCGAGGTTGACGGGAGCAGTGGCACCAAAAACCAACTGCACCAACTGCACCAACGCTCCTCTGGGCAATGAATGCTCGTCAGTGTGCCCTCCAGGGTGTTTGCTGCCGCCAACTGCCAACTAAATGGAAATGTGTAGATGTACCCGTTATATAACATTCACTAGTTTATTTGTGGACGCAATATAAACGGTTCATGTGTTATTCACGCTTGTAGATTAAATAAGAAAAGCATTACTTTTTTCTACGTGTTGAATAGTTTTTTATTCGTTGAATTCAATGCAGCTTATATTTACTAACTTGAGGACTGTTTGTTTTTGAATTTTGACGTTTCGTGGAGATTACCAGCCAACTTCGCTCCAATACATGGAACCATAATTCTACCCAAATTTGAGCTATTTCCACCCACCACTCTAGTTGAGTGAAGTAAACATAGTCGTGCTGGGTAGTTTACATTTGAGAGCCGTGAAAAATACTTACTCACCCGATTGTAAAACTTTCCCAAAGCTGAGGATAATTGAGTAGTGATAATGCGAAATCCAGAATGTATATAATTTTACTCAGAATTGAGTTATTGCGTATTATACAGAAAATACAATAGCCAAAATTTTGAGTTGTAAATACCTAAAATGAGAAGAAAAATATACATTTGTTTTTAAATTATAAAAACCGAAAATTGAGCAAGCGTTTGAAATTTGTACTCAAATTTAGGGTAGTTTTCTCTCTTTTCTTCGCGAAATGTTGACAAAAATAAGAGCAAGCCGCACTCAACCCACCGGGATGTTGGCACAATGACTCAAATTTGAGTAAAATTATACACTCTCGATGTTGCGTTCAAAATTTGTTTTAGTTTTGGCGAAGTTTATTACCGAGAGAGTAAACATTTTCTCACGGGGTGTAAATGTGAACTACCCAGCGCGATGTTCACTTTACTCATATTGGCCTACAACCTGTTTAGGTGGGTGAAAAGGGTGAAAACAACTCAAATTTGGTGGAGATTCATGGTTCCGTGTAAGGAGCATCGGAGTGAAGTTGGCTGCGATGAGGATGGTGACCGACACGAAATGTCAAAATTTAACAACAAAGCATCCTTTAAGTCAGCTCGATCTTCTCGGCATAGACAAACAGATATGACACTCAATACAGTTTCCATCGTTTACTGATTTTAGTGGTTGAATTAAAAATCAGTAGATTGACGATACGCCATGGCGGCGCTAATTTCGTATTTGACATGTGGGCCCGCTTGTCGAACGACGGCGTTTTCTATTGTAAAAAAATCAAAATTTTTCAACGTCTGTTGTCTGTGATTTTTTCATCAAATGCTTTGTCTGGTTGTCTAAGGTTGTCACTGGTTTTGTTTTTCTGCATCTTTTAGTAAAAAGAATTGAAGTGTCAAATATTTTATTTTTTGTGGCATTTTCCCGCGTGCTGCGTCTGGTTGGCTAGTCACCGGACAAACAGGGCTATTATATATGAAAAAAAATATGATGATGATGATGGTTGCCTAGAGACGTTTCTTACTTGAATATGAAGTCTGTGCTAGGAAACTACTGTGTATTTGGTGAATTTACTCTTAAAAATCGACATTATAAGACATCACCTTATATTTGCGTCATTTTAAGTGAGTTTAATGTTGAAAATCTAAAGTTTTCATTATTGGACTCGACCGCGTAGAAGAAGCAATAGAAACAAATGGATAGTTAACAACCAGCTACATCTGTCAGTGTATACATAACTGCTGACATCAATACATGTACAGAATATACACATGGTGGAATACCGCGTAAGTGTTGTTAAATGTTGTTTTCGAAATTATTCATCACACTTGATGAATTTTCGCAAACAGAATCATTACTATTGGTTTAAATCGATTAAATATTCTCCAGCGTTTTTAACATCATTGTTGTTCCAATCCAATTTTTCCACCGCACTTCATGAGTGGCTTCAGCAGCATCCTTACTAGTCTATAAACGGTAAACCGGTTCAAATCGGCTGTAAAGCGTTATTAAAACTTCCTTGTCTGCCGAATAAATATTAAAACAACTAAATTTGTGAGCGACCCCTATGGCGTCCTGACCGTTGGTCTGAATCGGTTCAAAGTGAATATTAAGCGTTGTTAGAACCCTTGAAAACAGCTTTACCATAATTCGGGAGCTATAAAGTGAAGAGCTCTATTGCAGATCCAGCAAATCATTTCTGAATTTCTTAAGATTCTCGCCCATTCCGAGTACTTTTATGTACAATAAGCCTCGCATATAAACATTAGCGATATCATTTGGATAATAATACTACAACACGCTTCTAGATTTACAAATATACAATTTTCAAACCAGGCACGCATTTAGTATTATTTTAAAATAGGTTTTTGTTTCATAATTATAATCAGATAGATCTCACCGATAGCCGCCTCCAAAATAACTCTAGCTTGTCAAGCCGTAACAATGAAAATGTTCAATGTTGAATCGTAATTAAATGCCGTCATTGCAATTAGTTTGTCATCAATTCCAATTTATTTCCACAGAATGTCTACTGATAAACTTATAAAATACTTATAAATTTTGCAAAAAATAAGCAAATTGAAAATAAAAATTACAGCAGGCCCACCAGTATGCAGTGCCCCCTTCGATCTAAATATTGAAATACATATAGGTGCATTATAAAAACTTCCCTAAGACAAACTAGATGGAGAATAATCTGACAACAAAGATTAGCATCAGCATTAGCAGTGACGTTTGCACACCTCGTGGATGAAGTTACTACGGGGAATAAATCGTTGAAGACATAGCATGCCACCTTGAAACGGAACCAGTTCCTGATATGTTTCTTCACGCAGTAATCTCCACAAACACACTCCTCGATCGCTCACCTGGCCACGTCCAGCCATTGAGATAGGGAGGATACCAAAAAATTAACTTAAGATGACACGAGGAACCCATGCAATCTTCAGTGGATATCAAAGGAAAGGGAACTGAATAGTCGGAGAAAATAGTTAAACATAATGCCCTGTTTGATGTACAGAACAAAAAAAATATTTACATGGTCCTTCGGAACATCGTCGCGGCGAAGAATAGTAGTCCCGGAAGCTGCCGGAAGTCAGTCTTGAAGACAATAAGGCTTCGTCAACATCTGGGTGTTCCAGTTCCGGGCCCGTGACTTTCCCACCGTTTTTTGCTGTTTGTCACGATTTGGAGTCTTCTGAATTTTGTACGTATGCAGTCCTTCCGGTCCTTGGCTCTCTAAACGAAAGACTTGGACAGATTCAACTTTGACTATATCCCTGACCGAATCATTGGGATTTCGCTTAAGCGCTTTCACGACACGCTTGTGATCCTAATCACTAATAGAACATCTATTCTGATCGCATTTCTTCTTCGGTTCGATGCTCAGAGTTTCGTAGTAACGTTTAATCAAACTACTCACCGTTGACTGCACGATTGCAAGTTGCTTTCCGATGTCCCGATGAGAGAGTTGGAGTTTTCCAGATGCTTGCGCAAAAACAATTCGTGGTACCTTTCGGGTGACGCCATTTTTTCCAGTTTTAGAAAAACTGACAGCGGCAAAAATGCAACAACAAAAAAGCACTCTAAACTACGTCTACTCAAGAGATAATACTCAATGGGTAATTTTCTACAGTATTTTTTTCGTGATGTACTTTGATGACGGACACCTTTTGTATTAGTTGGTTAGTTAGTATTGTATTTGTTGTTTAGGGTAAACAATCATTATTACCCGAATTAATCCTTCTACAAGAATATTCCGACGCAGTCTAATTGAAGAATCCAAGTAAACCTTAAGTGAGGTTAAACATCGTAATATCTTAAACTGAAATTGATAATAACTTTCTGGCTATTTTTCAAACTGTATGGAATTGGTCAGGAAGGTCGTTATCGTCGATTTTCTTATCTTTTTATCACCAATTACTTTCCTTAGAAAGCCCGAAAAACCATTTAAAAAAAAAGCGCCATCTACGACGTTTAACCTCACTTTTGCGTTACCTGGATTCTTCCATAGCGGTTGGTCAGAACCGAAGAAAAGATGTATGTCGGCATGTTTTCCAGATCTTTCGTGGCATTGGCAATCAGCTGCTCCTCCGTTTAGGTCCTTCGTTTGAGGTTTGCCCAAAATAAATCCGCTGCTTCAGGGTGATTGCCTGCTGATCAGACACAGCCGGTCTCGACGCTGACGCTTCTGCATAACAATGTCCATCTTGCGCAGGTACTTCTTCACCGTTTGGCCAAAACGCCACCAACATCTCGGCCCGAAACGCGGAACAATGAGGCTATCTTGCCTTCGCTCTTCCTCTTTAGCTTCTGCTGCATTTAGCGGTAGCGCAGCACTGTAGAGTGACCGGAATCCTTCCATTCGATGCGCTATGCTATGTCCGGAACGGAGAAAATGTTGTAAATGCCGGATCGACTCAAATGGCATCGAGCGTAGTTACTTGACTGTCTCCACCATGCCTGTTGCAAATCAACTGATAACGCTGTCACTTTTTTCTGTTAACAACAGGGTTGCTGCGATTGATGATGTATTGGTGGATTCACAACCAGGTGGCAGGGTAATAGCAATCCATTTTCCTAATGAATACATTGAGCTTTTCTACTCAAATATGAGCAGGGGGCTGAAATAGAATAGGTAGAGAATAGCTGAATTCCCTTTGTTTACATGATTATAAATCCAATCGAAAATACCACAATCTGTCTGATGGAGAGACAGTCGACGGGGTTGAAAAAACCGATGAACCAAGGAAATACTCCTGACTATTACGGCTCATTTGCCGCTCAAAAGCGCATTTTCCTGTCTGGCTTCATTCCTCTCGAGACCCACATTGAATCCATCTTTCATGAGAATCCACTCGCTTTTTTTCCCCCAGCGGGAGTTGCAGATGTAAATATCGTACAGTTTTTTCCAGCATCATCGGAAATAGCTTTCTGTTCCGTGCATTTACCAGGTTTTCCGCATCGGAGGACGGTAAAGGGGGGCTTTGGGAATGGCATAGGGAAATATAGAATTCAATTCGCTGGAAACTGGAAGAAATTGGAAACATCAATTCTTACACTCGACAAGTCAGGAATCGAAACATCTTCAAGGCAGCGCTGCTCACGGATGCAGCTGCTTTTTCTGCCCTCCCGGCGGGCACCGAAGCCAATAAACAGCTGCTGCTGCTGCCGGTTGCCGATTGCCGATTCCGTCCGGATTTCGCAATGGCAATGGGAAAATGGAATTTAGCTTGTAAAATAGTTCGCATTCGGATTGAATTGGTCTCTAGGTGGGATGAAAGTGAGTGCAAATCGAGAGGGAAATAGTAAATAGGCAAATAGGATCCAATTCGCAATTGGCTTCGTCGTTGGCTTATTGGGTTTGCTTGCTTATCCTTTCTGCCTTTTTTTCCCCCCTAAAAGATGCATTTCCATTCTATGCAAATGGCACGGTTTCTTCGTTCTTATTCCAGAGATTTTTGCTCGAAATAATTGTGGAACCACTACTCTAGGAAAGTTCTTGATATTCGCAAAATCGATACAGTGATTGTTGCTGTGTTCAGATGAAAATAACTCCCACACATCTCCAGGACCGACTCTATACCATCTCAAGCTGTCACGTGTCGCTGGGGATTACCTGTCTGATGTGCTGGCGAAGAAAATACACCCATCCCCGACCGCATTACAAACAGAAAAAAAAGGAAATGAAACCTTAAATCCCACTGAAAGACGACCACGACCAGACCGGCGTACGGCAAATAAGAAAAACTCGGTGATTGAGTCAGAAGAGCCAAGAAGAACAAGGAACAATTCCCTCACTCATCGCACAACAGTCGAATTCTACTAAAATTCGAGTAACTCTCAGTGACTGTGTCTGGATGAAGTGAACGAGAGTTTCCCTTGGAGAAATAAGTAGCTGCCACTGCGCTGTGCTGTTTGTACCTGAAGAAGAGAAGGTCGAGATGAAAACAAACATCGATCGAGCAGAAGCACCACAGATGTTGCACAAAATTACAAAATCACAGGGAAAAGCCGAACAGCTTCTTTGTCGGATGTTTCTCGGGTAAGGGATTTTCCTTACGTTAGGGAAGGTTTTTGCTTTTGGGTGGGTAAATGTATTTTGCTTCAATGTTCGTGCTGTTTGCAGTTAGGATTTAAAGCAAAACTCAGGCTTAAAAAATTGATGATTATCCAGTTGGCTTATTTGAAAGACCATCAATACTAATTGGCTTGATGTCCAATGTGTCCGACCATCTGTAGGTGTTATGCTGGGACACTTCTTTACTTACCTTACCATATTTGTTCAAAAAGCTTCATTAAAATTGAGCTAAAAAATCGGAGGCACAATTTTGAAGTGCAGCTCAATTTTATGGAATAATTTCACACTTTTCAAAGTGGCACCTGTTGGAAAGTTGGTGGTGGCACTCGACTACAGCAATTTCACCCACCGGTAGTGGCGCATGTAGTTGATGAAATCAATATAATTTGAAACGGTAGTAAGCTTGTAATTTTCCACTTATAGATGCATGTAGCCTTGTGGAAACCGGTAAGGGCAAGGGCTAACTCTAATTCTAATTGAAAAATTCAAAAATTGCCGATTTTTCATGGGTTTACCTTCACCCGCCCTGGCGAAATTACCCATTCAGTATCAACCGTAGTAACCCATGAGTCAGTGGACAACATTTGACAGCTCTTTCAGTCGAACTCTAACCGTGATGGCAAGAACAGTGAAGCAACTCCGTTCAGAAGTGTGCACGTTCAAAGAACGCGTCGAAAACGGACATCGTGCGGCACTTTGTGGACGCCGAATACGTTCCGGTATCTACAACATCTTGGCACTATTAGACAACAATCAGAGCATCGAAAGAAAGCTCGATTCCGGACGGCCGACGACCATGAGCGACAAGAAGCTCCAAAGGATGCTGAAGAGGAAGACCGAGGGAAAAGTAGCTACATCCCCGCGTCCGCTTGGCCGGGAAGTCGGTTCAACCGGCCAAACAGTGAAAATGTACCTGGCGAACATGAACATACATGTCAGGAAGCGGAAGTCACGTCCACTGATGGTCAACTCGATTTTTCCGGTGAATCGCGACGTTGCGGTGGTGATGGACGACAAGACCTATCTCACCCTGGATAGCAACGACTGGCAGGGCACTTCGTATCCGAAGTGAGCTCCGAGGTGAAGTTCTTTTGACACACCAAGTTCCGCAAGAAGCTGTTGCTGCGGCTTAAAATCAGCGAGAAGGGGATGTCAAAGCCGCTCTTCTTTCGCTCCGGCTGGCCGTGAACGGTGAAATTTATAGTACGAAATGCCTGCCGGAAGTTGCGTCGTTCATCAAGAAATACCATAAGGGCGAAGACGGCTCACTACTCGAAGCGATCGTTGGAGGAGATGGAGCGGCTGAATATCTATGTGGTACCCAAGTCGGCGAACCCGTCCAACCCGTTGACGCATCGGGATCTGTGCTTTCACTAACATGAATTCCCCACGATTTCTTGTTGATGATGTCCAACTCGAGCAACATGATTTCATTCACAATGTTCGGTGAGTTGCTGAATTTTCGCAACGCGGCTGCCGATGAAAGTAGACCAGATTGACGGTGCTTCCTTGAGCCTACTTAGAACAGTTGTTAAATTAACCCAGAAGTACGCCTTGGACTTGATTCGTAGAGCAGCAGAGATTTTACGAATTCAGATATAATTCAGCGGCTAACAATGGGAACAAAGAGGAAGTTAGGAGCAGTATTGAATCCAGCGGCGTTTCATTGTCGTTGTCGTCCTTACGAACCCAAAGTGCTTGCATAAAGACTTTTGCTACGACTATAACAAGGCGTACTAAACCAAATTGGTCAAACAACTTGGCGATCCTAGAAAGTGAACTGTTCGATGGTCTCGGCGACTGTTTTTGCTCCTGAAATGAAGTCATCAACGTAAAAATCTGGTGCTGAACGAAGAAGTGCCGTAGGTAATAGTTTTCAATCTATATATTTTAATGTGTTCCGCAGGCGATCGGGGCCAAAAATCAAATGAAAACGACAGTCTTCGAGAGCCAGCCTGAAAAAGTTGGATCTCATCGTGATTGCTCTCAAGTCTTCCTGAATAATCGGGCAAAATGTCATGGTATCATTCAAGGAAACTCCACTGGCACTCTTGCACGAGGCGTCAAATACAACGCGAACCTTAGTGGTGCTGCAGTCCTCGCGATTGATGCTGCTTCCATGTGACTCAATTCTTTATATTCGTCCATGAACCGTTTGTATTCCATGGCTAACCTTGGATCGCGTCCCAAGCGATTCTCGATTAAACGGAAACGATGGGGTGCAGTTCGTTCATTGTTCACTAACCTTTTCATAACCTCTTCCTTGAATGGAATGTGCACCTGTGTACTGTTCATCTTCGCACCGAACAACACTGTCAGAGAAACACCTTTTGCAGGAAACTTTACTGGGAGAGAGGACGATTTCGGAGTTCATACTGCGTTGTATGTCGGGGGTAGTAGCTACGTCACTGATCATCGGTGATTGCGACCTTTCTTGAGAAGCTTTGCCACTAACCACCCAACCAAGAACAGGATTTACCAGACACGGAAGATATTCGCCTAGTGGAATGCGGCCCACTACGCTAAAGAGATCGAAGAATACCTCTACCCCTACCACAATATCGATAGCTCCGGATTGATAGAAGGGCGGGTCAGCTAGCTGAATTCCTGGTGGAAGCGACTAGCGTGATACACCTACAAGGACTGATGGCAAATCTACGGTGACTTTGGGCAAGACGAAGACTGCGATTGTTGCAGCTTCACCGTTCCCAGGGGTCGCAGATTTACCTTACACCGATGAACCTTCATGCGTTGGACAGCCCTTTCCTTTGCAAAACAACATTCGCTGCCTGAATCCAGCAATGCTCGTACAGGATAGTGTACCCCGCCGTCGTCCACCATCTGCTGTAGCTAGTAGGACCATCATTCTCGATTTGTTGATTGCGCTGAACTACTTGCTCCTTTTCGTCGACCGGCATGTTTAAAAACACTGCGCACTAGTAGAGGGACTGTTGATCAGAACAGGCCGGGTATTGGCGTGGCGCTTGCTGTAATGCTCCTTGATTTGTTGAAAAAGTTGGGTTTGGTTTTCGCGCTGATCATATTGTCTCCGTCGAATTGTTGTTGACCGTCTCGAGTACATTGACTCGACGTTGTAGAAACTCAATGAAACTTGGTTATATCGTTCGCTTCTGCGTACTCTTCTCAATCTCGTCTCATAACAACATCCAACCCCGTGCTAAGCAAGTGAATCAATAGCACATCGCAGTGTTCAGTTGCTTTAAAATTTTCACATTGGCCTGGAATTTGTCCAATTCACCTTGAACGGAGTTGAACTCCGTCCACAAAGTGATCAGGTTTTCCAAGCGCACTGGCACTTCGTGCTAATCTCTTTCCGCCTGATAACTCGTTAAGAAGGCTCCAATCGCCGATACTGATGAGGCATGCTACGTTTGCGGTTCTTCAAACCACGCAATTTCCTCTCTGCAACTTGCTTTCCGATGTGTGATGGTGGAATGTTATTCCTTCGCTGCGACGATGCACAGTGGGCAAAAATGGATCCAAAATCTCATTAATTTAGACGGCGCAGGGTAGGAGTCCTGAAAAATAGCTTATCTTATGAAAAAAAGGGGAAATTTTGTGTTGGTTTCATTTAGGGTTGGCCACATGAAGTGTCCCGTTTCGACCATTTCTCCCCTAACTTTGGGTGCAAACTAGAATTATTACCCAAACACTAAACTTGGTGCTACTATACTGAACCCAAATGCACTGTAAATGTACAGAAAAAGCTGAAGTATTGTATGGAACAAATTTTACTTTGATCGGATGCCAGAAAGTGGCCCAATTTACCCGTTTATCCCTTACAAATGCATAAACTCATATACCTTGTGGTTCGGAAGTTTGGCGCCAGTAATATTTCTCTCACTTTCACTGACCTTATGTAAAAATGTCCGAAAAGTCGAATGGTGATGGTTTCGTTTAGGGTTAACTTCAGTAAATAGTCCATTTTACCCGATTTCTCCTTTGTAAAAACAAACAAATTCAATTAAAAGTGTCACTAACTCATCCGGACCCACACAGTCGAGCGGTCAATCTCATATGGCCTTGCATACACTAATCTCCATCTTGAACCTTTTCGATAAATTATCTCCCGTGCCGTGCTTGCGTGTATGTAGACGACAGTATTCGATCTGGGAACAGTGGTAGTGGATGTCTGCCGCCATTCTGGAATACAAGATGGTGACTTCCGGTATTATAAAAACTGGGAATTACTGTCAAATGTTTTGGGACCGTAAGCAGCCTTCAAAGGAGAAAAATTGACGTATGACACCATTTTGGAATCCAAGATGATGGATTATGTTGCAAAATAAATTAGAAATACTGTCAAATACCCAGCAATATGGATACTTGTGCATCAGATACGGCCAATTAAGATTGGAAATCGATGTCCGATGCCATTTTAGAATCCAAAATGGTTGCTTCTGTTTCATAAAAGAGAAAAATACAGTAAAACACCCTGCGATATGGATATTTATGGATCGCTAAATACGTTTAAAGAATAAAAATAAATGCCCAGTGTTAATTTCTAAGATAGCGCCTTCTGTTTTCGGAAAAAGTGCCAAATACTTTGAAAAAAACCAACAATATGGTTTATTGTTGGATTGCAAATTGCTTATAAAGGCTGGGAATCAATGTCTCTTGCGATTTTGGAATGAGCCAGGGCCCACAAGTACTTAATTATATATCCATGAGAGTTTAGCGTTCTTATAATATGTTTGATTTATTCATTTATTGTCGTCAATCGAGTAGTAAATAATTTTAATTACATTACATTCTTAACATCTATGTTCGTTTCTCTTTTGACAAACATGAAACAAGTCAGAATTTCAGATTGAACAGTTTCCTCAGAAACTTCAAGAAGTCGGGAAAATAAGGCAAAAATGCGGGAAAAATTCGGGAATTTTTAAAATTAAGATTGTGTGCCTACCCTACCATTTGCTTGATAACCTCTCGAGCCACACTTTCTACACATGTTACTCCTATTTGGGCCTTTGCACAAAAGGACATGTGCCTGCTCTTTAAGCTTCTGAAGCATGCCTTCGGCGGCTAGTGTAAGCTTAGTGGGTATATTGACCATCCCACCTTCACCTTCGCCACTTTCAACGCCGCGTCCGCGTCGACTGCCGCTACCCTCATGGTTGCCACCTGGCCCCCGAGCGGACCCTTCCTCAGACGTATGTCTGCGGCAGCAACCTCTACCTTGCACTGTTCCTTAAGTGCAGTGGAGATCTCGTCTGCCTCGGTGATCTCATCACTGGATCGTCACCTGCGAGACGAGGGCGCGTACCTCCGCACCTTCACCTAAGGCCTGTATTGCCAGGTCTTGTGTCCTTTAGCTCTGTCGTCTTTTTAAGCTCAAGAAGCATCTCGTCGATGCGGGTACGGCGTATACTCCGACGCCTCGGTCTTGACAATGAGGGCCTCTCCGCGGTTACGCTTGCGGACCACCTGTCGCTTTCTGTTTTCTTTTTTAGATTTATTCGTATCTTTCTTCCGAACCTTAGTCCAGTGGCTTTCCCTGCCACGAGACAACTCTCGAGCTGGACGTCGCGCCTTTGACGCTGGGCTTAACGCCGGGGCCTCTCTGCTTGCCATCAGCCAAAGCTGGTCGCGAGGATGGACCCTCTGACCCCGACGCACGGGGACTGTCTAGCCCGCTTGAAGGTCCCTATGGTAGAAGAGGTGGAGTCTCCCACTGAGACGGACTCATCCGAGGCTATCTCCCTCGCCCTCTCCGTGGCAGCTAGCCGTGCCATCTCTTTGGCACTTTGCTCGGCTAGGAGCTTGGCTTTCAGCTCTTCCCTCTCTTTGCATGCAGCCTGCACTGTCATGCGTAGCCTAAGGAGGCTAAGTTTTAAGTCCTTAGCAATGTTGTTGCACGATGACGTAAAGTCAATGATCGCATCCAACTGCTCGGACACCTCCACTTTTTTAGTTAGGGTTTCCCGCATCATGGTTCATCTATGGCCACGCCTAGCTTGGTGGTACTTCCGCAAGTGTCGGACACGCCATATCCCACCATTTTACGCGATGGGGACCTCACTAGGCTGCCTTTAGCGAACGGATTCGCTTTCTCCGGGGTTTTCATCGTTTCTTCCATCTTGTTGGGCCCCCATCCAGCCGCTATCCAAGCCCACGTGGAGTAGTCGCTATTGTGATCCCATGGTTGTCTATGCAAGCAGGGAGGCCCTGCGAGGGTTGACACAGCCCTTCATGGAGAACCGTGTTCAGAGCCTGATCAGCGTAAGCCAGATATAGGGACATCTGGGCCTACTCTCGCCCGACTGGCGACGTCGGGCGGTGGAGAATGGAACGTACTGGAGGCCTGCCAAGGTTTTACTGGGACGGAGACAACCTGTGCCACTGGAACCTCATTATTTTCGGCTCGGTGTCACCCGGAAGTACTGAGGGAGACGATACAGGAGCCAGGCCGGAGGCAACAGTACCACTCGTTATCCTTTTCGCAGCCAGTTGCCATAATTGGGGTTTTACTGGCATCCACCCCAATGCGCCGTATGGCGCTCTCTCCGTAGTTCGTTTAGCCGTTAAGGGGAGCTTAACGTTTCCAAGGTGCACCGTGGGGAGGCGAACTACATTCACACCTCAAACGGCTTGACCTGGTGCATTTGTTCACGTGATCGCGTTTGATTCAGTTGGAAAAATGGAGAACGTAGTGATTTCGAAAGCAATTCCCTTGTGTATCCGAAAGTTGGTGGTTCGTGATGTCGCAAAACGATGTAATCGCACCGGGACTGTCGCTGGAAGTGTCAGCTATTAAGGCAAGGCAGTGCGCTTGGGAAAATTCTGACTGAAACAGAAAACGTTCGGATCAGTGGTGGATCGCCTAGGCAGAGGCAGGAACCGCAAAATGAATACATGAAAAAACATCAGGATCATGCGCGAAGTCAAGAAAAACCCAAAATCAAGACAAACCCAAAAAGAGATCCAGGAAACCCGTCAGCTATCAGTTTCCGGTCGAACTGTTCGTCGCCATCTTGTAGCACAGGGGCTGATTAACAAAGCTGCACAGAAGCGCCCATTTATCAGCAAGGCAAACAAAGCCAAACGGCTCAGGTTTGCTATTGAGCATGCTGATAAGCCCGTAGAGTTCTGGAAAACGGTTCTCTGGACGGACGAATCGAAATTCGAGCTTTTTAATCGAAAGCGACGCGTTCGTCTGGTGCAGATCGTGTGGAGCTTCAGGAGCGCCACATCCAAGTTACGGTGAAGCATGGAGGAGGAACTGTGATGGTCTGGGGATGTTTTTCGTGGGTAGTTGGGTATCCCGTGAAAATCGACGGGATAATGACGGCAGATTTCTACATCAACATCCTGCGAGAAAATCTGGGGGTTTCACTGATCCAGACGGGTCTTCAAGAGAAGTTCGTATTTCAGAAGGACAACGACCTGAAGCATGCTGCCAAGAAGACCAAGTCTTTCTTCCGGTCTTGTCGGATCAAATCGTTGGAATTGTCTTCACAAAGTCCGACCTCAACCCCATCGAGAATTTGTTGGTGATTCTAGAGGCCAGGGTTGACAAAACTGTTGTTACCAATAAACCTTCATCAATAGTTGGCATTCAGAGATTGCGCTTCAGTTCCGTGCCAGAGTTTGAGTTTGAGCTTAAGCATCGACATCAAGATATGCGGTTAAACTTCACTTCATCAAGATGAAATTTAACTAATTGCATTTTAATTCTTTTTTACCAAGTCAACAAATATACCACACTATAAAAAAAAAATCATTAGCTCATCTCACTTCAATATGAAAACATTTAATTCAAGTAACGTTAATCAGCTCGTAGTCGTTTACAAACTACAGATCAGGTCTCATACCGAACGGTCTGCGATACCATCCACCCACTCTCATTTCTCGGCTGTTTGGCAGCCAATTACGCTAATTTTCAGTAGGCAACAAGTATATCACAGACCTTTACTATTTACTCAAAGTCATCTCAACTGGTTGCGGGACAACCGATAAATCAGGGGTGTGTGTATGGTTCCTCCTACCGTACTATTGAACATTGTTTGTTTATACGTTTTCTGTACGTCAACTGCTGTACCTTAACATTACCCCAGCCTTACTCACTCACATGCTCTGCTTCAGTCGCCCACAACTAATCAGTTCCTTCGTCCAATTTCAGGAAGCGCCCTCGCCGAGCAGTGGGATTGTCCGTTCATCGAAGCCTCCGCCAAGGATCGAATCAACGTGAACGAAGTGTTCGCCACCGTCGTCCGGGAAATGAACATGACCTCTGAAAAGCGCCAGAAGAAAAGTTACTGTTGTTGTACATTATTATAGAAGTGGCATTAAAGGCGTAATTTTAACCAAAATCCCACACCCACCACCTCCAGCGCCCCCGCCTCATTCCCAACCAAACAACAACAACAACAACAAAAAAACCGCAAAAAGTCCAAACCCCTTTCCCCGAATACACCCCGTCGTCTTTAATTCGTAAATATAATTAATTAATTGTAATGGTAAATCAATTTTTGCTAACGGAAGGGCCAGAAAAACGGACAGAAGCCGAAGAATCGACCTATCAGCTCGGTTAGGCAGGAGAATTCGTGGTTTTTTCATATCTTAAAACAAGATTAAACCGAACGCAATTGAACAATTAGGGCTGGCTAAATAAATCTAAACAAAAACAAACAAAAAAAAAAACGGTTTGAAAAAGAAGAAAACTGAATCCTGGAAAACAAACTGGAAATTATATACATATTAAATGTAACGATAATAATTAATGGTAACTTAAAATGTACACCGAATGCGGTTAGGGATAAACGAAAAACAAATGGAAAACAGTGAGAGAGCGAGAAAGAGAGAAAGAGCGAGAGCGCGCGAATGGAAAAACGGAAAGTGAACGGCAGTGCGGGCGAGTTTTTTTTTATTAAGATGGATGTACAATAAATGGAAAGGGACGTAGGAAAAAAACACAAGAATCAAGTGAAGCCAGAAAGGATTGTGAAGCAAAGTGGAAAGGATATACTCTAGTTTAAGGAAAAGGTGGATAAAAAAATAAGCCGCGCCTATCTGTGTATGTAAATCTAACGTTTTTTGAGGTTAAGCAAACAAATCTGTCTAGGGTATATTTTTAGCAAAGATGAGCAAGACGAAAGGTGAGCAAGAGAAGGGAAATACCAATTTTTCCAATTAGTCAGAATCAATGCTTCTTTCGTTTTTTCGGTAAAAATTGAGAGATAGACTTGGTCGGTTAAAAGTAATTATTATTTACACTAGAAACTGCTCCGTAGCTGGATCTATTCGTTCGGGCTGAAGCGAAACACACAAAAGGAACGTCAGAAAATGGCCACGCGTAAGCGCCAGCTATTGAGGAAACAGTAGGGGAGAAAAACATTACGTTTAGTTGTTATGTAAGTTTAGATAATCTAACTTTCTTTTTAAATCTGGAGAACAAAAACCGAAAAAATACGTTAACCCATTATCACTATAATCTGCCAAAAACGAAACTTTTCCAACCTTATTATTTTCCACAACCTGCATTCATAGAAACTCTCCACTCCGGACGAGAATCGCTATCCGTTTTTTGTGCTATTGTTTTGTAAAATATGCAAAAAAAGAAAACATAACTAATGCTATTCTATTTTCCAAAGTGAACCGATGAGATTTGAAATCGAAAACACACATACACATACATACAAGGATTGCATACATACATTGATCAAAAGTTACGCCGGGATGTATTGGACAAAACAAAGTCAACAACCAATGAGTGTATGAACGAGGTTCAAAGTCACGAGAAAGTTTGAAGGAATCATTTTGTATGAAACGTTGGATTACTATAACTCAACTTGCCGAAAATCAAACTATTAAAAGTCTTTACATGCATGCATGAAGTCTCGTCATAACTGGCACGACGATGTTTTGTCGCATCAGCAAAAAGAAGAAAAAAATAACCAATTTTTATCAGTAACATTTTGTATTCAGTCAGCACGATGATGACTGGAATCCAGCAAACTCCCGAACTCATTCGCAGAAATTGCAAAAGCAAAAATAAAATTAAAAAAAAAAGCAAAAGAACAACCTTGGTAGGAAAGGAAATCTTGGTATGCAAAATGTTGTGCAGTGATCTTAAATTCCAAACTAGTGAACAACAAATCATCAGAGGAAACAATGTGTAATAAATGAAAAACTGAAAACTGAAAAACAATAGGTACGAGTCGGGGTTATATGATAGAGCAAAAAAGAACAAATCACCCTTATCAGTGCTGCAATTTATCAAATCATTCATTTAAATTTCACCAAATAGTCAAGTCTGAAGACCCTTCGAATCATCTCAAGCATTGATGGTTCATGAAGCGATTTGAGTTATGGCAATGTTTCATTCATAGGAGCATCTCTTCGCAGTCGGCATGCCATTTGTTTACACTAATAAACATTCAACCGAACTGTCAGTCATGCTGTTTAATGAGCTTTACTTGCGTCAAATGAACGGGATTCCAGGGGCTTATTACGGTTTTCACCTTCACTATCATTTTCACTTCACTTACACATCACCTCACTTTTTTTAACCTATTACTGGTATCACCGTGATCAAAAATTAACTCCGTGAGGTGGAAGTGACAGTGAAGTGGAAATCGTAGTCGCCCTAAAAAATCTACGGTTGGCGTCACTTTTTTCGGTGGCGTGATGGTATCGTGGCAACCATAATAACACTGAGTTCATTCGAATCGTCACTTCGGATGAACTGTTCCATATTTTTTCACTTGGGTGACATTCGTAATAAGGTTTTTTGTTTTCACTTCGTTTTCACCGTGAAGTGAAAACCGTAATAAGCCCCGCAGACTCGAAAACGGAAGGAGCAAGAAGTGAAAGCTCTTAATGTTTTGTACGGTAAGAGATGAACGGGCAAACTGCCGGCGGATTAAAAAAACGACAATTGTACATGCATACAAATGAAGTATGATGTTCGAAGCTTCATTCGGCATTTTCGAACCCATCTCACGAACCTGGCGAAGGAGCGTGGATTCATTTTATAATATTTTTATATATGTCAAACGATAAAGTGTGCATCCCAATGACAGTGAACTATGTCTTAATCAAAGGACAGCTACAAACTAAATCAACAAAAACATTTTTTTCAAATTTCACTCATTTAGTCCGTCGGGAGAATTAATGTCAAATACGTGGTATCTATTCTTACAGGTGTTTCAACCCTATTACTTTTGCAATAAGCTTATGGCTTGCTCGCAACTTAGTGTTCTCTATGCACTTCCACAGTTATAAATTGGGAGCTTTTGATGCCAGGTACGATTTTTGCATTAGTATTTATTTTATTTCTTTTTTTTACAATGTTTGGGAAATCCTAATGGACTGAACTAACACAGAAACCTGCATTTGATGATCGTGGTCAGGGTCAACCTTTAAGAAAAGGCCGTCTTCTGATCCAACTCAAACCCATGCCCGTGTTGCACAATCGGAACCCCCTACGTGGCTGCCCTAAGATATTACTTCGTGGAGGATGTTGGCCATTTGGCCTACAAAAAAAGCCACTTAGCTCCTACTCTTTGCCAGCGCCATTTAGCTCTAACTTACCTTGGTTGAGCCATTCAGCTCCTACTTAAGTAGTCCCCGACGGTGGATCTACCCTACTCCGACGGAAGATTACCTGTGGATCCCGAAACCAAACCACGGTGAGCCATTTACCTCCCACACTGACGCAATTGACTCGAGTAGTCCCGGCTGTGACGAAAAGATCCCCGACGAACGACAACCCACTACTCCACTCAACCTTTTGCTTTGTGTTTCTTCCGCTATTGTCGCTGTAGAATCGCATTCCATACACTTTCGGCTCAACACATTCTATAGACGACGTTAACTGGGCTGCTCTTCACTAGGCAACAGCTTTCGAACTCCTCTGATATTTCTCCGCTGATAATATTCACTGTCCTCCGCGAGAGTGATGCCAATCTGGACCAATCTGACAATGCCTGAATGTACTATTCAATTTCAACCGGTTTCACTTGGTTTCCAACGCTACGACCCAGGCTGGACATCCGTATCGCAGTATCGATGACGATACACTAGCTAGTAGACGCTCCCTAGCAGCACATTTGTTGCAAACCAGTAAAAGTTACTTCAATGTGACTCAACTAGGTCACAATCAAGTTGCTGCAACTAATTATGATGGATTGGTGTTGCTTGGGCAGTTTACTACTGCTAGGTTCGTAGCTAATCGGCCTTAGCCGCCTTCCCACAGGCATAATCTATACGTGGCTATTGAAATTTAGCCTGTCGTCAATCATCATCGTCAATCCAGATACTTCACCTCGCACTTCGAGACTATGGCAAGGCATCCGATGACGATTTCTGCTCACTGTACCATTTTGCACTTGCTGACCATCAGCACTTCCGTTTCGAATACAGTTTTCAACTATGCCGATTGCCTTGGTTGCCAGCATTTTCACTTCTTCCAGTGTTGCGCCTAGCTCTAATAATACGATGTCATCCGCAAAGCTACTACGCCTTTGAGAAGCTTAGGTGTCAACACCTATTTGTACCTCCCGTTCCAAATTGTTGGGCCAAGGATGGAACCTTGCGGAACACCCACCAATTTCCGCCCCACGGAGGTCTCGTAGATCACCACTCGGTTCTGAAATTAACTTTTTAGAACTCTGCACAGGTAATCCGGAACGCCCATTCTGTGCAGCGACTCGGCAACAGTCTGCCAGCTGACGCTATTGAAGACGTTCTTCAATATCTATCGCCTCTCCGCTTCTGTTTCAACCACTGTCCGAATGGTAGTTTTCCCGTTCCGGAAACCTAATTGCGTCCTCGATAGCCCGTGCTCGCTCTCGATAACTTTCGTCAGTCTGTTGAGGATGATCCTTTCCAGGAGTTTCCAGAGCGTATCCAACAGGCATATTGGCCTATACGATGCTGGATCCCTCTGAGGCTTCCTCGGCTTCGGCAGCGACACTAGTTTCTGCATTTTCCACCTGTCCGTGAAATGGTCTTCCTCTAAACGTTTCTGCAGCACATCCCTGAACATGTGGGGAAATGCCTGAATCGCCACTTTCAGAACCACGTTAGGGGTTCCATCCGATCATGGTGCCTTCTTCACCTTAAGTCCTTTCTTCACTTCCACGAGCTCCTTGTTCGAGACTTGTGAGCCTTCAGCGTTGCTCTTTTCTTCACCGTACGGAGTTCGTGGCCACTTCGTTGGATCAAGCGTTAACCAGGGGTTAACATCTGCGGCTCGGCACAGCACCTTGTAGCAGTTCGTCTTGCCCAGTCTTATCGCTCGTTCGACTCGTATCGACGAAAACGGCTTTCCTGGGAAGCTGACCGAACTTATCAAACCAACGATGGACGGTGTGCAAAACTGCGTAAAGGTTTCGGATGAACTATCCAGTTCATTCGAATCTCGTCGGGGACTGCGACAAGGTGACGGACTCTCATGCCTACTATTCAACATCGCTCTGGAAGATTCAATGCGACGTGCCGGGCTCAACAGCCGGGGTACGATTTTCACGAAATCTGCTCAATTTGTGTGCTTTGCGGACGACATGGACATTATCGCTAGAACATTTGGAACGTTGGCAGAGCTGTACCCCCGCCTGAAACGCGAAACAGCAAAGGTCGGACTGGTGGTGAATACGTTGAAAACAAAGCACATGCTGATAGGCGGAACCGAACACGACCGGATCCGCCTAGGAAGTAATGTCACGATAGACGGGGTGGTGGAGGAATTTGTCTACCTCGGATCCTTACTGACGGCTGACAACAATACGAGTCGTGAAATTCGAAAGCGCATCATCAGTGGAAGTCGTGCCTACTACGGGCTCCAGAAGAAACTGCGGTCTTAAAAGATTCACCCCCGCACCAAATGCACCATGTACAAAACGCTTAAAAGACCGGTGGTCCTCTACGGACACGAGACATGGACCATGCTCGAGGAGGACCTGCAAGCACTCGGAGTTTTCGAGCGACGCGTGCTAAGGACGATCTTCGGCGGTGTGCAGGAGAACGGTGTGTGGCGACGAAAGATGAACCACGAGCTCGCTGCACTCTACGGCGAACCCAGCATCCAGAAGGTGGCCAGAGCCGGAAGGATACGGTTTACAGGGCATGTTGCAAGAATACCGGAAAACAACCCTGCATAGTTGGTGTTCGCTACTGATGAGCGGACCAGGTGGAGCGTGATCTGGCGAGCATTGGGCTGGAGATCGGCAGCCACAAACCGAGTATTGCGGCTTGCTATTGTTGATTATGTCTTATCCTAAATGTGATGGTGAACAAATAAATGTAAATGGAACACCACCCTATGCATCTCTCTGTCTGCTGCGGTCTTAGCTCTTTAGACACGTCTTCTGGCTCTGAGACAACTAGCGTGTTTAGCTCGCTCGAGCTTCGATTCCAGAGCTCGTTCTCGAACCGATCTGCCTCAACAAAGAGTTCCCTGTCGAAGACCTTCGTCTTCCACTTCCACTCGTAACTATTTGTCCTTCGTATTGCGACAGGATCTCGCTGTCTGGTGCTAAACCGGATCGCCAGATGGCCACTGACGGTTATACTTCTCACACACTCTCCAGTTCATATTAGTCATCAGTGACGGACTACAGAACATAACATCGACAACGGATTCACGACCATCCTTTCGAAAAGTGCTTTTTGGAACCCACGTTCGATAGTGTAACTTAAAAACTTTACCAAAGCGTCTAGCAGGCCGCAAACGAACGTGTCTTGTCCTGTACGCTGATCAGGGAGACGGGCCAGCCAGTGTCGACCTCGAAGGTTAGCTTTTGCTAGTGAATATTCAAGTCCAACAGAAACTTACCAATCGTACCTCGAACAGCGCTCAAGTGGAAAACGTCCTTGATGGCACAGGATTCTTCCAGGTGGTGTGCGTCATACGACTTTCTCTTCTTCTGCTTGTCTGCTTGGCCTAGCACACCTTAGCTAGGTACTCCCTATTGTTGCAGTTGCAGACAGTAGCATTGTGCTTGCATTTGTTTGATCAGCATCTCCGCAGCGGTAACAGAGTTTCTTCTGTTCTAGCTTGACTCACCGACTGGAAAATCATCCTTTTCGTCCTCTTGGATCCGTACTCGATGCGCTGTACTTCCGTCCTTGGCTGATAACCATGCATCTTGTCAATCTTCTTCGCACTTCGCCAATGTTATATCGTGAACTTCCAGTAGTCGCGGTTGAACGGCACGGTTCTGAATTCCAAATACGACCTGGTTTCAAATAGCCTTGTCCAGATGATCCCCGAAATTGCACGTTTGGGCAATGTTACATGTCGAAGCCTTGCAATGGAGTATGCATCTAGCAAGGTGAGCGATATTGGTCTGAACGACAAACGGGAATTATCAGGAGAAACCCGTTAGAATCGCTTATCAACGAATATCGTCCAAATCAAAAATGCTGTTATTAGCTCGCATCTGAGAGATGGTCCAAATCAAAGAAATTACGTGTTTGACGATTGAGCTGCTGTCATTTACGCGATTTGGAAGCACACGGGTCACGCAAATTAAAAGGGTACCGCGTTGTGTAGATATTGCGACCCACAGATGCTCAACCGTCGACGTTTCAGGAAGTCTCAGTAAACGAGATATAAAGCAGGAGCGAACGGCCAACAAAATCGCTCCACCAAAGCTCTTGTTGCTGTTCAGAGTCGATCGATCTAATCGATAGGTGGAATATGTATCGTCGAACAGTTGCTTTGAGAAAGTGTTGTTGTGAAATCAGGTTTCTGTTAAGGCATGCATATCGTAGCATTCATCGCTGCATGCAAACTGATACCCGGCGTGGGAACTATTGTTACCACCAACATTTTGATAGTTCGCAGGTAAACATGGGTGCTTGGAAGTCGAGGCAATATTTGAGAGTGGATCCAACTGGTATAAAACTTGTCACTTAACATAATCTTCCACAATTCAAATCAATGGGACTATGACTACCAGCAATTTCATTGACATACTCTTTGTAAATCTGGGCTGGAAAACGACTTCTTGTTCCGCATAAAACTATTGGAAAGACCTCCACAGTCCCCGGACTTAAATCCGACTGCAAATTTGTGTTCTATCTAGGATTCAGAAATGGACAAAATAAACGTAAGCAACAAAGTTCTACTCACCGAATCTCTTCAAGCAACCAGATTATAACGACAAAATAAATGAATTTTGAATGGGGTCTTCCGAATAAAATATGTTTTTCTTTATCAAATGATTCGACTTTTCCATTCCTCTCGTAAATAATTTTTTTTCTTGCTTATAAGAACTGGTGATGTAGCTGTAATGAAATGACAAAAAAATATGGTAGGGCTAGATATTTTCGCCAGCACTTTACTTTTAATCCATTTGAAATCAAATGCTTTTGTTGCCCTTGTACTACTTGATGTGTTCCAACTCAGTCAGCACCACACAGCGAGTAAATTTGGGATAGGATGACAGTAATTCACATGATAAACATTCACATTATTATTCACGTGATTTAGGACAGGACCTGCCAGTTCAAAGAGAGATGACCTCTTATAAATTTATGATTGCTATGATACGGAGGTCGCTCCAATGTTGCCAGATATTTTTACACAGTAATCCCATTGAAAATAAAGTAATTTAAATAAATTCTTATGTCGTCGGGAAATGAAGCTGCATCAAACTAAACGTGAATTGATAAGGTTTCATTGAATTTCATTGATGCTTACGCTGCAAATTCTGCTGTGGGGGGAAAGCTTGAGCAAGAGAATGTCTTCCTCGCTTGCGTTCCCAATGCAGGCCTCCGCCCACTCTCGGCGAACGATCTCTCGGGAACCGATGGAAATGGAGACCCGGATGTGACACGTCACTGCGACCACAATTTATCGCTTTGCACTTCATTTCGAACAGATTGAAAATAAACCACTACAAAAGTGTACTTTTATTTCCGCATTTTTTCTAGTTGTCATAAACAAAAGAGTTGAAAAAGCAGTGACTACTAGCAACACCGCCAAACCAACAACAAACTGCCTGCTTGTAACATAACTCGACGGAGGCAGTAGAGGCGGTTGTCAAAGCGACCAATAAAAACGGTCTTTTTTGACAGGTAAATGGTCTTGCTTTTGCACTAATGGCCCAAACACAATGATAACGGAAACGGAAAACGGCAAAGCCCGATCTGAGTATGCCTGCTTGTCGGAAAGAAAACAGGCTAGATCCAAGCCGATTCTACCTGGACATATCGAAGTCATTTGCAGCAACTGTCAAAATTGCCGTTTTCCGTTCCGTTTCCGTTATCATTGTGTTTGGACGGTAACAGCTGGCAGGTCCTGTCCTAGCATGTGATAAACAAAATTGAGCTGGCAAGTTGTATCTAAGCACAGCACACTTCGACTATTGAGGAATTCAACTTGAAAAAAGAAGAAGACACCGAGTGGTGATAAATCTGACAGCTCCCACGTTGAAGTATAGGACGAAACTTTTAAAATGCTTCTAGAAAATTCAAATGAAATTCTAATTAAAAGCGGTTTGTTGTATGATGTAAGAAAAATGCAAAACTGCACAATAGAGGCATTATTTTAATTTTATTTTCATTTGGCTGAAAAGTTCTTTATTGAGAAGTTTTGGATTTTTCTTACATCATACAACAAACCGCTTTTAATTAGAATTTCATTTGAATTTTCTAGAAGCATTTTAAAAGTTTCGTCCTATACTTCAACGTGGGAGCTGTCAGATTTATCACTTCTCGGTGTCTTCTTCTTTTTTCAAGTTGGATTCCGCAATAGTCGAAGTGTGCTGTGCTTAGATACAACTTGCCAGTTCAATTTTGTTTATCACGTGAATAATGTGAATGTTTATCATGTGAATAACTGTCATCCTATCCCAAATTTACTAGCTCTGTGGTGCTGACTGAAGCATTTTAAAAGTTTTGTCCTATACTTCAACATGGGACATGTCAGATTTGTCACCACTCGATGTCTTCTTCTTTTTTCAAGTTGGATTCCTCAATACTATAATGGAGTGGCCTAGCAAGCAACGCTTTTAAGCCAAGATTTCGCAGTTTTGTATAGGAATATTATCGATGGCCTTCTTAGAGCGACTCCCCCAGCCATCTAAAAGAGTGACGTACCTAATTAATATTACCACATTGACGAATGGTGCTTGCCACCTGGTTTGTATCTGTTGACAAAAGCTTGATAATATGAATTCAACCATTCGGTAGCAGCGCTGACAAAGCTTTTGCATGTCTGTTGCAATGTTCAAAGTGGAGATGGCGCTAGTTGAGAATTGTGCTTATCTCTTATTCCTTAGCGCTACCTGGTAGTGAAAGTAAAAAGCGCAATCCTCATATAGTAGGGTGGTGTTTAGTGCGGAGGTATCCAAAATATTTGAATTGCCATTTCTTTTACGCTGCTGCTTTTCAGTATTATTTTTGTAACAAAGACATTGCATAGCATTGTATAGTTCATAAATGTTTCAGATTCGTAGACAAACAAGTAGACAAGCGTGTAATCAAACCCGGCTTTGTCGGCAACGTCTACACTATTCTTCTTGAGACTGGTAGCCGTAGGTATTGGCAGCAAGGTGTGGTTCTTTCCGGATAAAAATAAGCATACAATTACCATACAATAATATAAAATAACATTAAAATCTATTTCTGGCCATGAATCTGATTGTTCATGAATCAGAGAAATGAAAAATGCATATTGTTATGGCAATAATCTATTCTATCTAATCAAATCACTCTTTATGCTAGGATTTTTAACAATTGACTCCTATTGTCATCTTATCGTTGTGAACAATACTATTAATTTTACATATTATAAATTCTATTGTATGGTTACGATATATTCAATGAGAATTTTTTATTCGGGTTGAAATCCGAGATGCATATCATACAACTTGTAGCCTAAGATAATAAATTTATTCCTAAAATATGATTTGATTTGCAACAGCTAGTGTTCATCTTTTCAACTATGACTGCTATAAGGGTTATGAACGACATTCCCCTACTTATTGCAAACGTTTCCCGACTAGTGCTGTACTGTCAATATTCGAGTAATCAGTAATTTCAAGTTATATTATGATGTTGTATTAATATGCTCGTTCCTTGTGGCATTTGCTCTGTGCATTTGGTTGCGTTGTGTTGTTTTGGACAAATGGATTCATCATTTGATAAAGGGGACTGAAAGAATGGGTCCGTGTGTGAACTCAACCATGTTCATTGAATCTTATGGAAGGTCAACAAACACCATTAAATAATCTGGGCAGTTCTAGGTCATGCAAACATAGGATCTACAGTTGGAAATGTAGATTTATCGGCTATACAAAATTACGGCAGGTATTCAACCATGTTCATTGAATCTTCTGAAAGATCAAAATATATAGCGGAATATTCTAGGAGGTTCTAGGTTGTCCAAACTGTTTTTAAGTTCAACATTTAGGGTTGTAATGTACAGTTGTAATTGTATTTTTTCAGCTACATAAAGTTGCGATATGCATTCAACGATGTTCATTGGATCTTCTGGAAAGTCAAAAGATATTATGTGATATTCTGGGATAACATAGGTCATTCTAAGTTAGCCTTGCAGCTGAAATAGCTACAGTTACAATTGATCGGGGCTCTGCCGAATTGCATTAGGTACCTATCGAGAATCATCAGTTTTGGCAGACATATTCAAACAGAACTTTTCAATTTCAACATGAATCACATCAGTGGTTCTTGAAGTTTGTAACCAATAATCAATTTGAGTGATCCATCTCCGTAATGCACCGACAAAATATTCTGTGAGGTTGGATAGCTTCAGTTACGCAGAATGATGCAAAAACCGCTTGGTGCAATCTGGCAGAACCCCGACCAATTTTAAATGCTAAGTTCTGAGCTCCATAATAGTTAGACCTAGAATATGTCAGTTGTTCCACCAGAAGATCCAGTGTATGTAGTTTAATGCATACCGTAAACTTGTATAGCCTAAAAAGCTACAGTTAAAACTATAGACCCTAAGTTCTGCCCTCCAAGACAGTTTGGACGACCTAGAACATCCCAGATTATCTCAAAACAACTGTTTATTTTTCAGAAGACTAAATTTATGTTCAGGATGTTCTGGGTTGAAGATCAGGCCTTAAGTGCTTATATTTATTATTTTTTCCTGATATAGTAGTCAATTTTCAACAAGTTTGTCGAATATATTAATTTTTGTTCAGTGTGTGATTTTATGCAGGCAATTTTCATCAGGTATATCCACAATAAGTTTTCTAAATATTTAGATCAGTAATTTGTTTGTCCCCAATACCTGATGTTCACTTTTGTTCGTGTTGTTGATCAACCAATGTTGCTATCGGTAGTGTGTTGGAATTATGTGTTGCAGAGCGAAAGAATAACGGGTGTATCATTCGTCAAAGTTACCTTATGTTTTTAGGTACAACAAGTGAATAGTTGACATACTGATCAAAACTGTTGTGAAACGAAGTCAATAAATCGGTTGTAAAAACAGATTAATAAAACCTTTATAAGATCATAAATATTTCTAAAATGTTCTAGTGAAAGATGACCACTTGAGAACCTTCATAAAATCTCTTGGCTGCCATGAAAACCAGCAGAGCCAAATGGCCACAGCAGCCAAACTTCACTGTGATATGGTTTGTGTTGTTCTGCTTTTGTTTGGTTCTCTTCCGATTTATTTAGCAGTAAATAATATTTGATAGCAAAGTAACCTTACAAATTCTTTTTTTTACAGTGCATTATGCTCCAAATCATATGCGCATATAATTTTATGGTGAATATTGCCACGATAAGAGCCGAAAATATATGTGCCTCGGAAATTAGGCGAACTTAAATCAACAAACACAAAATTAAAACAAATATAAATGACATAGTTAACTAAAAGAATGCCAAAATTAGTCTTCGACCAACAGTTTATTTATATTACATTTAAAATTTGGTGCATTTATTTTTCCACATTTCAATTATTTCTTGTACTTCAATTGTGGAATTGTGTTGGTGTCCCTAATGTTCATGAAACTGCTAAGGGTTTTCATGAATTTAACGGTTAAATCTTACATCTCCTTTTTGTCTACAAAATAAGAGACGTCTGTTTGAAAAAGTAATAGATATTTTACGAATTCATAAAGTTGAAATAAACCCAGGATAGAAGTAAAAGAAATTTGAAAAAAAAACATGGTTTTAGAATCGTTGGTAACAAGCTGTGTAGGTTCTCATAAATCTGACTTAAATATGGAACCTATTTGCACCTCTTGATGCCATAATAAAAACAAATTGATTTCTAGTGGATTTCATAAAACGTTAATAAACACCTGAGAGTAGGAAGTTCAAAAAAAAAATGAACCAAGGCGTTCAAAGAACACTTGTTGTCGCAGTAAATGAACAACAACTGAATTCCCTTTAGCACTTTTTTATTGGTAAATGTATGCTTTAAGCTATAATTATACAATTGACCCTGCCCTGGGGTAGCTTGGTAAAAGATTATGTGCCCTATCGGTATACCACCGTTCAAATGCCCTCCGCTCGTTTTCAACTTGTATCTTTCAATTTTCAAAGCCTGCCGTTACGCTATACGGAATTATCAATACTTCCTCTTTATTTCTATCCGTTCTAGCAATAAATCAACTCTAGACAAAATAGTCAAAAGGTCGAAAGTAACATTTGTAAACAATGGCTTCTAGCGTATTTTTCTGGGATCTGCTTGCTCCCGCGAACCAAATAGCACCAGAAATAGATGCAAACACTTATTACCTTCCCGCTGGTAGTGGATGAGATATAAGCAATCTGGCATTTCCAGGAAATTTACGTTTTAAGTCATTGTTTACAAATGTTACTTTCGACCTTTTGACGATTTTGTCTAGAACTGTCCACTACCAGAGTCTCTCAGGTAGATTGGAATTATCTGCTTCTGACAAAGTTTGTAATAGTTAAGTAACAAATATGATTTAAACAAATTTTCATTTTCATTTTCATTTTCATTTTGCAACACAGAGTGGGGCAGTAAGAGCGCAAGTCAATCCAAGGCTGATAGAGAAGGAGGGGTAATGGCTGACTCGCCACATGCAAGCTACATGATCGCCATGGGTGGGGATAAGGATTAGGTTGGGGGAGGGGTTTGAAGTGTCTTTGGATTGAGATTATTGCGCTGCTACAAAATGGCCTGAAATGTTTAATTTGTATATTAATCGGTACTAGTAGTGAGTGTTTTACCATAAATCTTTTTAAAGCAATTCGTGTATAATATAATTTTGATTTCGTATATACTTACTTGGTCCTGGCTATACTTCTCTTCCTGTGCTCCAGTGTCCTAGGTTGATTTCGAAGTGTTTCCATAGTTGTTTTGTTCTTAGTTTTCCGATTATCCTATAGGCTGCAACTAAATATACATACCATCTTCATTCCCATTATTGGTTTGTCGAGTTTGACTAGGGCAGCATTCAACTCTTGAAATCCGGAATGAACACTCGTTGCCTCACGGTGTTACGTTAGCCGCGTGCAGAGAGTGAGTAACATAAAGATGAGAAGAAAAATATTTTAGTGAGATTATTGGTGAGATTCTCATTAATATTGTTCGTTTCCCTGACCAAAAAGTTTGAGTCATTCTAAACTAACCATAAAGGAAAAAAAAAAAACAAAAACTTGTTTCAATCCTACAGTCTTACAGTCTACTCTACATCTTGGGATTTAGTTGTTATCGCAAATTTAAAATATTTCGAATAATAACTAATTTGAAACATCTAAGAGAACTGCTCTACCTCCTATCTAGCGGGTTTTTTTTTAAATTGTTTCCTTTTTATTTATTTATAGTGTGGTATGAACTTTAAATTAGAGCAGCTGGTTTGATGTGCCGTGTTTGAAATCTTTGAACTATGCAAACAAGGAGGTAACTAGGAAACGATAACTCTAGGATATTGTGGATGACTCATCAAGCACTGGTACTGATATAAACCACATGGAAAGGTTTATTCTACTGCTTCAAATGCTGTATCCTAAGCGGGCCCTCCGCGTCCTATCTCTAATGAAGCAGCTTGTCCTCGTCCGTCTTAAGTAACACTTTTCTATGACTATGTGCTTCACTTCGAACAGTAAGATAATTACCCCGATCAAAACATTCACCCTTTTCGAAGATGTTGCAATTACGTTGACTTATTATACCATTATATTTGGTATTATGGTTATTCATTCCATAAAACATATGGATAAACAACAATATAAGTTGCCACGAAAATGAAAAGTGTACTTTTAGTCGTTTCCCTAAGATTAAAAGTAAGAAGTTTAAGAGTGAATTGCGGCCAGTATCACACCTGATGTTAGTGCCTTTATATAAACGTTCTACGACGTGGTAGTAAAAAAATGACTAGAATTTTGACCCACGAGAGTAAAAATATGATTTAAACATATTAAGGTTTAACACTCTTTCCAGTTACTTACTCATTAAGAGAAGAGATTAATTATAATGGTCAGATAACGTTAGATTTATATCTTTCATAGACTCTAAGTTATTATTTAACATACGCTGTCTTTCCGGCACTTTGGCATTCATTCGTCACGGTGACGCGATGCGTTGACGTATTCTTCACTGTGGTGATGCAAAGCGGTGATAGACGTTGCGGTGCTGTGCTCCCAGTTGCAGCACTTGTCCTGAAGTTGATGAAAAATGTTCGATAAAAAATTTGCAATTTCGTGAAAGAATATTATTTATTTTATCCGGTCCTCACAATGTTCAAGTTTAATCACGTACAAAACAAAATCGCCCATTCGTTTGAATAAAACACATCAAAACAGAGTGCATACAAACTACCGCCGCTAGAAACTATCACACAGCTATCAGTAGTACATGAGCGCGTACCAACACGTTACTTTTGCCTGTTGAGGTGGCGGATTCGTCCGTGCCTCGACCTACCCCGCAGTGGGATGTTAGGCAAAGGGTGACGTCCTTGGTTCGAGTACTACTTTACCCATGCCCTTTCGCTCAATATTTTCATTACTTCTGTTCTATTTGCAATCTACCATACACTGACGGAACTTTCAACACTTTCTCTTCATATCTTTCATTCTAGCAAACATTACTGTCCACTCTTTGGTGAGCGAACATGTCCTTCTACATCAAAAATAAGTAGATAAATTATTTTCGATGCAGCTCTTATTTTTTGTTATTCTTCTCACGATTGTATGAGCTTTGTATCTCAGTAATTTGTTCTAATTTACAGTTCATTTTTTGTTATTGAAGAAGGAAGAGTACTTGAAACGATTGAATCCAATCAGCTGGGAATGGTTGGTGACTCCGAAACCGCAAGTGTAAATAAAGTGAAAAGTGCTGCCAATCGTTGTTTTCGCTGCGAATCTGCCGGTCACTATGCAAATGACAAGAAGTGTCCTGCTCGGAAGAAGAGCTGTGATAAGTGTGGGCTGATTGGGCACTTTAAGGTGAAACTCCCTTGAATCCTTAGTATCAACATGCATGTAGTAGTGCAAACACTTTTTTGCTCTCATATGATAGTATTGGTGCATCATGATGAAAACGGTCATGGTTGCCAGTAATTTTAATTTTTCTTTGGGATTACAGTACATCCATTCAATTATTCCCTACAATATTCACATTTTCAAAAACGCATAAAGCCTCAAAATAAGAATTTATTTTAAAGGTTAAGGGAGTCTGGGGCTTATTTAGCAAGCTAAATATTGAACCATCCATCTAGTTCAATACAAATATTGGTGAATTTTAAACGTTAATGTTCAGTTCTTATTTCAATCATAAACTATCAAATGAGTCTTTGAGTAGATGGCTGAAACATAAAATGTATTAAAAACGTTTAAAATTATGCATCTGAGATAATAAATGGGATTTTTGCAGTTTGAAAACCGATTCCAGGGAAATTTTCACGTCATACTGAACTCTGACAACCAACGACAACTCATGTTCTACAACATAATTCAATTGCCACATTGTTATTAAGTTTTTCATCCAGTTTAATGTTGTTTAATCATAATAATGATCTCTTATTTTGAAACGCTTTGACGTTACTCGGGTACGTACCACAAACACAAAGAGATATTATTTTATTTTCTGATGTTAATAAAAATGAATAGATTTGATTTGCTTTACTTTATTTCAATGTGGAGCTTTGGTAAGTTATTATATGTATTTACTCTATGTTTTAATAGAAATTTCATCATGTGTCACTTTTTTGAGCACGTATGTTTCAAAAAATAATTGTACTTTTTTTCAATTTTGGTTTTAAAGTACGATTCATTAAAAATTACTTCATGCATGACGTAATCAGTATGATCACTGCTGTTCACAAAAATGACTATGCATTTATGTGCCTGACAGATGTGCATTGACGCCTGTGCTTCGACAGTAATATTTTTATCCAGAACAACAATATCACTCTTGATTTTAAATCCCATGGATGCCTTCATGGTTAGGACGCGTTCCGAAATTTTACCCTTTACCTCTTTCTTTTTAATCAAGAGTAAGGTTGAATTATCTTCTGAAATAGCTGAAAAAGAGAAACAACATTAATATACATGGAATTGCTTTGAAACATATTTGGAATCAGATCAAATATTTTCCCCCACCTCGTACTAACTTCAAATATAAAAGGATAGGCCCTGTAAAGTACTTTTTCAATGAGATTCTCAAAATTTCAATGTGAAATATCATAGGGCACTAATTCAATGCTACATTGCAAGTCTGAAATTTGAGCTTGTAACTAAGTAAGAGGTATGAGCTATAATAAGTAAGCAATGGCTGCACCTGTAGGTTGGGCTTGCTTAATCCGAGGTTATTTTTAATTTATATATTGAATGGGTCCAGAGCGTTCAAATTTTGATTAAAGACGACTGGCATGTTTCGGCTATATTTAGTCAAAATTTGAGTTTTCTGGAGACCACGATAATTAAAGTTGAAAAATTTACTTCGGACCAAGTATTTTCGTCTTCGCCTATTTGTTTCAATCCCATGTTTTTATATAGTGTTAATATTGCCGTCAAGCGCACAGCACAGATACTTGTGGCACAAACAAACTATATACAAACGATTTCCTCCCATAACAATTCCGTAATTTTCTTTTAGTTCGCGAACCACCAATCTAACAATAGGGCGGTTGCTTTTCAGAAGATTCCAAATATTCGTCGTTTGTAATATTGCATTACATTTCTTTTGTTTAGTCGAATCCTTGGAGTTAATGATTTCTGGCACAAACTTAGACACAATACGACCTTTGGCGTATTCTTCCATTATGGACAAGGTGATATTGTCTCTTAGAATACTAAATGACTTTTCAGTTACCTAAAAATCAATAATAAAATGAATCAAAAAGCTAGTGAGCAATGCAATTATTAAATGGATATACCTCATATTTTTTCATCATTTCAGGAACATCCACAACCTCACCAGAAGCATCTTCATAAGCTGTTACAGCAGCTTCTCCATAGTCCTCTTCAACTTCAGCGTTTTTATTTTTTAAACGTCTACTAAAATTTGGATGGCTTTGTGCAGCTCGCGTGCGTTCTATTGCCTTGGTCTTTACTTCAAACATTTTCTGCATCCAGTATCCAGGAGGTTCTCCAGTGAATAACCTTCGTTATGTTGCAAAACAGTTATAAAAACTCTCCTCTGGTACGATCCTCGGCTCATCGTAGCTACTCGTCTCCCTACGTTATATTTGCAGAGCTTGCAAAACAAATTTTCAACTCTAGAAACCAAAACAGTAAAATATGTTTACTTTATCTATCAAGGTCTTATAATAGTTTTGTTCAGTCATACTCACAAATTGGATGTTCTGTTTTCGTTGATAAACTCTGCTTTTGCGGCAATTTTTTCAACAATGACCAAAAATTTATCCCAGATTCCAAGCTTTTTCAACTCAGGTATTAAATCTAGTCTATCTTCTTCTTTACGATCACTGAAGTACTCTCTACAGTTTTCGTGGGATCCAAACACATGATATGGAGCGTTTTGAATATCGTAACGAAGTCCTTCTACATCATTTCCACCGGTTTTCTCCGCGCAATAAACGATTGCGGAGCGTATACTCTTGGTGATGCGTTCAATACATCTACCAACTTCATCAGAAACGTTCTTTGGAACGTTTATCTAGGAAGAAAAATAAAGGACCATAAAAAATGTCCGCTTCAGAAACAAACAAACTGCAGTTCAATGCAGTGCATTACAAGTTAAAACAAAATTAATTATATAAAAACAATTAAATTTATTGTTATATAGATATATTGTTATATTGTTTAAAGACCAAACTTATTCGACAAAAGTCTGATTTTTCTACTGTAAAGATACATAAATCAATTGTAAAAGTTCCATTTACCATACATTGTAAAGCTTTATTCACTTAGACTCCATGTGATTTTTTTTTAAAGCAGCGCCCCTAGCATTTTATTTTGTAAAATGCTCCTCTTTCACCGCGTTTCGTGAGGTTTTCAAAAAAAATTGTCTGATGGTAGGCGAGAAGAAAAAAATATTTTGTAATTACAACCTATCATTTTGTTCTTCAGTATTCTGAGTCTTCTTCAGTATTCTTCAAGTGTTGGTTGATAGTTGTACACATTTGATTGGATGGCATAGAGGGATATTTTGAGGAATTGTCGTTCTCAACAAAAAATGTATCATGGTACTGCTGAAAGACGTCCTGATAGAAGCAAATACTTGCCTTATAACGATCAAAACATTACAAATAATTTGTATACCTTTATACAAGGTAAAATATGTTGTTCAAGAACTCTTGTTTGTAAATTTGTGAATTCTGTTTCGAAAATAGGTAACCATTTCACCAGATATCCTTCCAGTTCATAACATGCATGTCGAATCAACAAGTAATTGCAAATCAAATCAAAAACACACTCACCATCGGATTCGGAAGTATGACCGGGATTTTCAAAACCAGTATCATTTGGGCCAGGTATAGGAACGTCATTCGTAAAGTCGGAAGATTCGCCGACAGATTCTTCTCCGGAACATATGTTTCGATGAAATTCAGCATCACTTAACGTTGAAGTAAAACCACTATTCCACGGGTTTTCGAATGTCCACGATAAGGGATCAACAGCACTTCTTATCACTTTTTTAGCCCGGTCACGCAAAAAAGCCGCTTTTCTTCATTTAGTAAGACGAGGCATTATTTACTTTATTAATCAAAACTTTTATCAGTCCAGCACACTCGCGCAAACAGTTGCTGACAACACTTCGCTCTGCTACGCTACGCACAGCTGAGTGTAAATTAGAAAAAAGCAAAACGCGCAGTTTTGAGACCGGCGGCTGAATTTTTGCACCATTCTCATTAATTAAACAGATTTTTCGTCCACTGTTTTCAAGAGCGCGATGATAATTAATCTTTTAGTGAAAGTAAATAGTGTTCAGGTGGTTACGGGAAGTAGAAATATAGTTTTTGGTGAGAAAATAATAGGCCAATCCTGGCTTTAAAAAGGTAAACAAAGGCGACGAAAAATTACCTGCTCAGTGGAAATGAGCACTAGTTGATAAATTCAGAGTGTTTTCAGTGAAATAAACAGTGTGAACTGATTAAATATTGTGTTCTGCTGTCCTATTAGCAGTATGGCAATGATTCACTGCAGGTAAGTGGATTAATTTGGCATATTTTGTTGAGAAAACCCCAAAGTGTGCATGTGTGTATGAGGAAGCCATCGCTCCTGCCATAAGGGGATTCCATCGTGTATGTCCTTAAGAAGTTGTGTAAAACAAAGAAAAAGGATGCGCTAAAGAAAAAAGTGCGTCAAGTTGAAGATTCCGACGATGTGACGAAAACTGACGAGGAAGAAGAAAGCTACTGTGATAGCGAAGGAAGTGATATCTACCACATATTTTCAACCGTGACTCGCGAGAAGAAGAAGTATAACTCTGAAATCGACGATAAATCTAGACAAAATCGTCAAAAAGTCGAAAGTAACATTTGTAAACAATGACTTAAAACGTAAATTTCCTGGAAATGCCAGGTTGTAAACATCGACATCCACTACCAACGGGAAGGTAATTACTCCTTGTATCTATTTCTTGTGCTATTTGGTTCGTGGAAGCAAACAGATCCCAGAAAAATACGCTAGAAGTCATTGTTTACAAATGTTACTTTCGACCTTTTGACTATTTTGTCTAGAAATATAACACAAAGGTGAAATGCTTGGTCGGTGGCGTGCCGTTGCAGTGGACGATAGATTCGGGGGCTTCGGTGAATGTAATTGACGAAGTTACCTGGAAGAAACTAAAGCGGAATGGATGTAAAGTGAGTTTCGAAACGAATGAAATGAAAAAAACAGCTAGTGGCGTACGGAAATCATAAGCTGCACGTGAAGGGCATGTTCAAAGCCGATATAAGCCACGGCAGGTCGACAGTACATAGTGAGATTTTTGTGATCAAGGGGAAAGGCACCAGCCTGTTGGGGAAGCGTTCGTCGGTGGATCTCGGAGTGCTGAAAGTGAATTGCAAGGTGTTGCAAGTTACGGTGAAGAAACCGGCCAAAATCGGAAAGGCGAAGGATTTATTGGTGACCATCAACGTTGACCAGAACGTCTATCCAGTACAACAACCCTGTCGGCGGCTACCAATACCGCTACAAAAGATAGTCGACGAGGAAATCAACAAGCTTCTAGAGCAAGACATCATTGAGCCGGCTACAGGTAAGATCACTTGGGCATCGCCTTTGGTAGTCACACCCAAGGACGGAGGACGAAAAGTGCGCCTCTGTGTGGATATGCGCAAAGCCAACACCGCAATCATTCCGCAGCGACACCCCTTACCTACATTCGAGGAATTGATGCCTTATTTGGACGGGTGTAAATATTTCTCGAAAATTGATTTAAATTAAGCTTTCCACCAGCTGGAGCTCTCACCTGAGTCGAGAGAAATCACGACATTCGTCACCACCAAGGGTTACTTCCGTTTCAAGCGATTGATGTTTGGAATGAATTGCTCAGCTGAGATTTTCCAACGGGAGCTTGAACGGATCCTCAAGGGCTTGGAGGGAGTTGTCAATTTCATAGATGACTGTCTGGTATTCGCTCGAACAAAAGCCGAGCACGACAAACGTGTTGCTGCGGTTATGAAGCGACTACGGGATCACGGGTTGACCATAAACGAAGCAAAGTGTCAGTGGGGACAAACGATTGTTTTGCATTTCTAGGCCATGAGCTGTCTGAGGATGGTATTTTGCCGGCTTAACAGAAAATCAGCGCTGTCAAATCGTATAGGAGACCGAGAACAGCGGAAGAAGTGCGCAGTTTTTTAGGACTCGCAAACTATGTGGGTAAGTTCATCCCTCACCTGTCCACCATCAGCGCACCGCTTCGAGAAGTTATTCGAAAAGGAGTTCAATTCCGATGGACTAAGGAAGCAAACAAATCATTCGTCGAAATTAAGGAAGCGCTCTCAAACCCACGCCATCTCGGATTCTATAATGCGGACAGCGATACCACCTTGGTTGTCGATGCAAGCGCGACCGGTCTAGGAGCAGTTCTACTGCAGAGCGATAGCGGCAGGACCCGAGTAATCAGCTACGCTAGCAAGAGTCTATCAAGAACCGAGCAGAAGTAGTCAGTGTTAGACAAAGAGGCGATGGCGATTTACTGGGGATTCGATCGGTTTGACATGTACCTGAGAGGAAAGGATTTCACAGTAATCACCGATCATAAGCCGTTGGTGAAGATATTCTCTTCTGATTCAGCTCCAGCAAAGGTGGGTGCTTAATCTACAAGGATACAAGTTCACCCCAGGGAAAACGAACATTGCCGATCCCTTGTCACGCTTGGCGCAACCTGGAGAATGCCGCAGTCGGGACCGTGATTGTGAGAGTGATCTATGTGCTACTATCTAAAGTGCGTTGCCGTGTACAATATCAATGACCGAAGTTATCGAAGCGTCCGAAAATGACGTCGAGTTTCGGAAGCTACGTGAGGCGATCCACACGGGAAAGTGGAATGGTGAACTGAAACTTTATTTCCCTTTTCAAAATGAGCTGTGCTGTGTGAATCGAGTCATATTGCGACTGAAAAAAATAGTGGTTCCTGCAAGCCTGCGTGCAAGGGTCTTGGATCTAGCACATAGTGGACACCCAGGCAGTAATAAAATGAAACGACGACTACGAGCATCAGTGTGGTGGCCGGCATTGGACAAGGACGTGGAGCAAAGATGTAAGAATTGTATTGAATGTCAAGCCGTAGGTCGCGGTCCCAATCCTGAACCGCTTCAAATTCGTGAAATGCCTGCGAAGCGGTGGAGTCATCTAAGCGCAGATTTTCTTGGGCCACTTCCGAACGGTAAGTTTCTGTTTGTGTTGGTGGACTACTACAGTCGATACTGTGTTGTGGAAATAATGTCGACTACGTCATCTACGGCCGTGATTCAACGACTGGAGCAAATTTTCACACGGTACGGGTTGCCAGATGTACTGATAACGGATAATGCATCCAACTTCTGTAGTCAAGAGTTTAAGGATTTCTGTGTGGATTATGGAATCAAGCTCGCTCACAGCACACCATACTGGCCGGCTGCAAACGGAGAAGTCGAGCGGCAGAACCGCTCGATTTTGAAAGTGTTGATGATTGGACAGATGCGAGGAGAACCTCTGGAGCGAAGTTTACAGAAATACCTATACATGTATACGGTTACACCTCATTCCGTGACCGGGGTATCTCCAGCCGAATTAATGTTCGGAAGGCGGTTTAGGGATAAATTCCCGCAAGTGTGCGAAGATCTGATAATAGAAGACGAAGTCAAAGATTGGGATTCGATTCACAAGTATCAAGCGAAGCTGTATTGTGACAGAAGAGTCAATGCAAAAGAATGCGACATCGAAATCGGAGATCGTGTGCTAATGAAGCAGCAACACAGAGAGAATAAGCTTACTCCGAACTTTCATCCGGAACCTGTTATTGTAATCGACAGAAATGGAAGCAGCGTGACAGTTCAAACAAGAGAAGGGGTTACGTATCGCCGAAATTCTTCACATCTCAAAAGGATCCATCAGGACATGATCGACCAGGGGAGTTCAAGTGCGTCGAAGTCGAGTCAGCAACAGCAGACAGCGTCGAGTTCAGCATCTGAAACTGTAGGCCCGAGCCGTGAACCAGGGTCAGTCGGAGATAACAGTGAGGATTTAGAACCGGCATGTACAGATGCGTCGGCGAGTAGTACTGGTCGTCCGATACGCCAAGTGAAGCTCCCGGATAAGTATGAAGACTATGAAATGTAATTAATAATTATTTGAAAGACTTTCTAATTTGCTTTGAGAAAGGGAGAAGATGTTATGTTGTATCCGGGAACACTGACGGAGAGTAAAGAGGATTGATAAAACGACACTCGGTTTGTAACCATGCGTTTCTTGTGTATCCGAATATAACTCTACAAATACCAAAAAGTAATGCATGAACATTGCATTCAAAATTCGTTTACAGCATCCACAATAATAAAGGAGTCGATATATTTGATTTTTCTCAAATAAAATTCGGTGTTGTCATCAAAATGTAGAAACATTTATTTGATGTTATGCCATCATATTAAACCAATTAAGTCATGTTTATCAATATCAATTTGATTTATGAAGGATTTTTTTTTCCTAAACAGCATCTTAAAATTCATCTTAAGGTTCTTCATTGATTGGAATGCGTTTGATTTTAGGTCTATACCATAAAAACGGAATTTCTTTAAAGTTCCCTTACTAACAGAATTTCTTTTTCAGAACGAACCCAACTCTCTTAAGATTAATCAGCTCACAGTTTAGTACACAGGAATCAACTTGACAAACCGTTTCACTTTTCCACTTCTCGCTGTCGTACTTGTGGCCGTTTCCGTCGAATCCGTTGTGGTCTTGTTCAGCTTCAGTACACCCAGACCCGAAGAATCCTTACCGTCGTCGGTCGTAACGCTTGTAGTAGTGCTGTTCGCCTTTCCAACCTTGACATCATCGTCATCGTCATCATCCTCGTTCGATTCTGAGGCACTGAAAATCGTCGTCCACAAACTGCTGAAGACGTTTTCATCTCGCGCTGGCAAGGCCTCCACTTGCGTGTACTGCGTGGCGCTAAATCCAAAAAGGACAATCAACATCAGGACGAACGTCGGTCGGATCATCGTGATTGCGGCGGTGACTGAAACGGTAAGTGGTTAAAACGATACTGAACTCAAATTACGCCTCGAGCGAACGGTTATCATTTGCCGGCTAGGTGCTTTTGAAGGTGCTAACTATTTATATTGGTAATTTACACCCCCCGCAATTGGCAGGCAATCTTCTAGAGATCAGGTACCTCTACGGGGAATATTGCAATGAATCATATAACTGTACTTGGGTGTGGTTTGTTGGGAGAAAGTTCGCGAAAGACCGCACTTATCCTACTTATGAACTCCGATGATCGTTGATGATTTGGCGATGCAAATCTCGGAGAACTTTGGCGTAGTTTCTTAATCATGAGGCGTAATTCTTGATATACAATCAATTCAATCATAATTGGCAGATGAAACAGAACCGCCCGCCTAAATATTGACCCCATCTATTATCGCATCGGAAAAAGATGGCATAGAAAACATAACCCAGTTGTGAAGTAAGGTCCAGTCGCAGTTGTTTTGCAGCATTGAAGGTGAAATCATCCGAAGAATGCGGTCAATTTGGATTCTCCTGGCAGCGGCAGCCCTGCTTGTGTTGGGCCTGGTATCAGCCGTGCCAATTCAGGAAGGACTGCAAATTCCAGCGCAGTCGAGTGTTCCGCAAAATTTTGCTCAACTCGAGATCGCAGACCAAGATGATGAACCCCCGAAGCTGATTGGCACTCCACGGTTGCTGGATGATTATGAAGTTGATGGCCAGGAGGAACCCAAGGAGCTTGTTCGTGAGAAGCGTCAGTTGGTTTACTCGCAGTATTACACACCGGACGATGAGAGTGACATTGTGGAGAAGGATGATCAGATTAAGGTTTGATGACGATATGTTCAGGACAGAGGTAGTTTAAAGGAGTCGACTGTAGTGAATGACCTTCGGGGTTGAATTATTGAATTGAAGTTTGGCTTTTGGTTTTTATTTAATTATAGAACGAAAAGAAATTCATTTGGGGTGCGTAGTACATCGAATGATCTAATCAGATTGAAAATGGTAGAACGGTTTCGAATTAATTTTTTAAACGTAGTTGCTGTCGGTCAACTGGACTCGCAGATATGTATGACCGAAACATGTTCCGAGTAGGGGGGAGTAGAATATTCATCATAAGTGTGAAAAGATTGGTTTCTATTCGTAATAATGTTTACTTATTTTACAATTTTTTCTATCTAAGCATTTCAAGCTTATTGTTTACAAAAGTAGAATATTGCTTGCTCTCAACTTTTCGCAACTTGTCGACTTGGTCGAGGCAGATTTCATGAGTGAACGGGCTGCCACATCAACTTTTAAAAGCGCTTGAATCAAAACAGCTTGTAATGATCACTTAAAAATGCGATGATGAATCATTGCCCTAAACTCTTGTCGTTTATAACGTCTTTTAAACGTAATGAAATTGAGTAACTGCATAGAAAATTATTCGGAATAATCTCTAATATGCACCCGTTGAAACATTCTGAACAGCCCTTTTGAGAAGTTCACTATGAATATCTCCCATGCGCATTGGATGTTATCAATTACTAATCTTTCTCTTTTTTCTCATTTCTCCTGTTCTCTTACCTATCCCATAACCACAAGCCATCAGTCTTGATAAAAGTCATGGTCGTTAGGTTTGAAAGCGTGAATTTTCAGACAACATATCATTGACTACCTATAATTTCCATGCGAGAATCTAATGAGAACTCATGACAACAAAGGTAATCAGAAGAATGAACGTTCGATTTTCAAAATGTACAAGTTCAAAATGATTCATTTTCAATATGAATTTTGAAATGTCAGAAATGAAATTCAATAAACCACAATAAATTTCAATTGCCCGTCGGGATCGGAAAATATGCAAGGGCAATCCAGTTCAGAGTATTCTTGCTCAACATTGCTAGCATCTATTCTTATGGAATGATGATGACGGCCTTGGTTGTTCCATGTTCGTATTAGGGTTCAAAATCACTTGATAATAAAAAAAATCATCGACCGATGATATTCAGATTTCGTCTAATGAAATTCATGCTTACCGATTGATAATCAAAACAACAGTGACTGCAGATTTCTAACCCAAACTTAGAGCCGACTTCATTCATTGCAGAAAACGAAATGAAGTTGGCATAGAAGTGACAGCGGTAACCATGAAAACCGGCAAAGTAAACATCATCATTACACTGGGATAAAATACTCGACCCACTAAAATCCCACCCGTGCACTATGGTCCGAATGGACAAATTTCACGACAAAAATCGATAACTCGAAAACCATTGACTTTAGACAGATGGTGTCTTCGGGAGATTTGATTTTCAAAATAATATCTATCTTTTGGTTTGAGTTGTGATTAGGGTGGTCCTTTTATGTTCATAATAAAAATTTCAACTATTTATTCTTATGATTTGGAGGATATTTTGCTTCAATAGAATTGTAGATATTTTAATTTAATGAAACTTTTGTGAAAAAAAATTAATTCTATCTCATCTACGTATCGTTTTATAACAGTTTTTCTAACTTTCCTTAGGGTGGGACTTGAAAAAACAGTTTTTTTGCTGTAACTTTTTCATTTCAATTTGAATTTGAAAACTCTTCATAGATGACTTTTAGGGTATAAAATGACGCACATTTTGAAGATACAAGATAGTTGCTAGTTATTTTATTAGAAAAGTTGTAGGGGTTGAAGTGTAAAAAATATACGTTTTTGGAAGATATCTTATTCCTTTATTTGCAAATATTTGCAAACACAGAGTCCGTGAACTGAAAGTACAAACTTCCATCTACAAGATCTAGGCAAGATTGTTTGTCCCCTTTTGTCCCCTCTAGGGAAAAAATCTTTTTAAATTTGGTAGATTTGCATTTTTTCTGCATAATTTTCGATCAGCAGCATCAAAAATTATCACCAAAGACCGTAACAACTCGAGGTTTTTATGAAAATGTTTATATTTTCATATTAATCCATCTCCGTTAATTTATTAACATTCATATCACAGACAAACAGACATAACACATCGAACATTTTTCACTACAAATCATGGTCACTAACACACCTGCGCCATCTGTTGAACACACTGTGATGGATGACTAAGCTGAATAGATGGCAGTAGTGTGTTAACGTCAAACGAAGATTAAAATATGTTATCACAGACAAACATACATAACACTTGCAGTTTCTTCATCGATTACCGATTAAACGTCATGTCACGACCGCTTACAACTGCCTGCCGAACCTTTTGCCGTACGGCGCTTCCTCCGTAGTTCGTTTTGCAGTTAAGGGGAGCTTAACTTTTCCAGGATGCACCGCGCTAAGGTGAACTACTTTCACATCATTGTAGTACACGGTAGTAGCACCCGGAGATCTTTGAGAAGTCTGAATGTGGACTCGGTGCATCTCGCAAAGGGGTTTCAGACACTTAGGGAGGTTAGCATAAAGGAATGCGACAGACACACAAAAGACTTGACGACTGCAGGGCTCAGAGTACAAGTGAAACGACTAAAGGGTGTTTCGATCAAAATTTGGTCGACTTAAACTTGACGCATTTCCTTTCATCGTGCATTAAAAATTATTGCACATCCCTCATTTTGAAGATGTGTGCGTGCAGCATCATGCTTCTATTTTGATTTTTAACTTAGCACTTCAGTTATCGAAATTTCTTCGAAAGAAGAGAAGCAACGCATCAAAATTTTGTACCTGCATGGCGAAAATCCAAACTACTCTCACGCCAAGCTGGCGAAATTGTTGAATGTGGCTAAATCAACTGTTACCAACGTATTAAAAGTATTCGGTGAACGTTTGTCGACAGCCAGGAAAGCTGGATCGGGGAGAGATCGAAAGAGTTGTGCGCTGTTTTGAGCGGAAACCCAACGTCTCCGTCCGAGATGTCGCAAATAAGCTAGGAGTGGCGCCTTCAACCGTGGATAGAGCTAAGAAACGAGCTTAACTGTCGACTTACAAGAAAGAGGTGACTTCAAATCGCGACAATAAACAAAGACGTCGGGCAAAGAACGATCGCGAAAGTTGTACACGACGATGTTGACGAAGTTTGAATGCGTGGTACAGGACGATGAAACTTACGTCAAGGCAGACTTTATACAGCTTCCTGGACAGGAATTTTATACGGCAACCGGACGGGGAAAGGTGGCAGATATTTTCATGCACATTAAACTGTCAAATTTCGTCGTCGAAGAAATATCTGGTGTGGCAGGCCTGTGGCTTGAAGAGCAACGTTTACATTACATTATTTGAGCGAGTGCCTACAAATACGTCTACTGCCTTTCTTGAAGCAACACAATTGTTACGTTCTCTTTTGACTGGATTTAGCATCTTGCCATTAAGGAAAAAAGACCATGGAGTGGTATGCTGCCAACAACGTTCAAGTGATGCCCAAGGCAAAGAACCTTCCCAACACGCCAGAGTTCCGCCCAATCCAACAATATTGGGCCATCGTCAAGCGGAACCTTAAGAAGACTCAAAAAGGTGTTGTGAGCTAGAAACAGTTCAAGGCAAACTGGCGTTCTGCGGCGAATAAAGTGGACAAGAAGACTGTATAAAATCGAATGGCAGGTGTTAAACGACAAACCCGGCAATTCGCATTCGGTAAAACGGAAGCATAGCTTAATATTTCTCCTGTATTCTGTATTAACTGAACTTGACAGAGAAAAAAAATTGACTTATTAATTAAACATTTGATCCACACATTACTTTTTGACCAAATTATGAATTTTGAACAGCCTTTAGTACATCGAATGATCTAATCAGATTAAAAACGATGTAAAGGTTTCAAATGAAACTTTTATTCATAGTTGCTGTCGATCACCTGGACTCGCAGATATGTATGACCGAAATATGTCCCGAAAAGGGGGGAATAGAATAGTCGTCATAAGTGTAAATAGAGTGGTTTCTATTCGTAATAATGTTTACTTTCAGAACGACAGATGCTTCTACAACCACTTTTGAGTGTGGTTACTTAAAATCCCGATGTATATCTTCGTGTAAAATTTTATCGAAAACCGTAAAATCGGATTACCGACAATTCGGTAAAATTTTACCGATTTCTGTAAAACAATTTGAGTGTGTAGCGATCGGTTCTGAATTTTGATACGGGATCGAAATTGAACATGCTTTGTCGATAAACAGGATTACCGGATTTTTTATTTTCACATCGCTTGACTCGTAGCTCCTGGATGTGGTTGGTTATCATGTGAGTTTTATTTATCCGTGCCCTCGATTTCTCCCCAAAAATTTCCTTTACGGTCTTCAATGCCCTAATGTCTTTGATCCCTTCGTATTCCTTCGCCATTTTCCTCATTGAACGCACTGGATTCGCCCAAATCTTCCTTTCGATGACAGCGATAACCTTCGGAATCCAAGCTGACTTCGGACAACCTGTGGCCACCTTCGTGGATAGTTGTCCTTTCTTTTCTCGATCTAAGACCTTTTTCTCTTTGCGACGTTTGGTCGTAGAACAAATCACTGCCACAACTGCCACTTCGTCATGATACAACCATACAACTGTCAAACTACACACCAATTCCTAATTTTGATATTCAGTAAAAAAATAAATAACGGTTTTGATCAGGAAAATGGAATTTCTACTGAATGATCTGTAAAATTTCTTCAATTCATAGACTCAGTTAGAATTGGAACATAGACTTAAGCGCATATTTAGGATGTTCATTAACAAAATAGTATTCTGTTTTAACTCAAATGTTCGACTTTATGTGAACTTTAGAGGGACAATACAAAAAAAAATCATCTCGATTTCGAAGAAATCTGCCGACTTTTCCCGGAATACGTTTCATCAATAGGCGCACATTATTCTCATCCATCGTTTTGCAACCTTATTCCACTTGGTTCACTATTCATTGATGCTATTGATGACACTGTCATTCACCTTCAGCTTCCTCTTCATAATAGCCCAAAATCTCTCTATCGGTCTGAGCGGGGGGCAGTTTGGTGGGTTGAGTTCTTTTGGTATAAACTGAATCCCGTTGGTTCTATACTACTGCAGCACTGTTTTACTGTAATGACATCTTGATAGATCTGGCCAAAACATTAAAGGTTCATTGTGGGGAATGGCAATATTCGCTTTTGGAGACATTCCGTTCTGTACAGCTCTGAATTAAATGTCTTATCACTGCTGAAATCGTTGGTCTTCCTATCAAAGCTACAGATGCCTTGCCAAATCATGTATTCAAGTTCAAATTCATTTGCAAACACAAACTTAAATTTGGCGGGAACATCTCCCCGAGCCGAAGCCATGTAAAATGTTTGTCCGGTAGCTATTTGAAATCGGCCTTTATAAATAGGTTTCATCATCCATTGAATTTTGTCAACACCTGATCATACAGATTTCTGGCACGGATTCTGGCCACATTGTTCTGCTTTTGATCCCTATTTGGTTGTCTACAGGCACGGCATGACTTGAAGCCTTCCCGGAGACGAATCCGTTGCAATTGATGCGTTCTGCGTGCGGCGCGAAACTTTTTGGCCAAATCGCGGTCTGAGATGTTGGGGGTTTGCCTTGATGTTCTTGATGAGTTTGTTCCGCAGTTGACGGTTGACAGTACCCCGTCCGACGCTTGCTTTGAGGCTTGCAATCCGTCATCAAATTTTCTCTTTACTTTTTCAAAACCATCCTCACCAACCGTTTTATATTTCTCTGAAACACGTTCGAACTGCTCTGCGAAAAAAATCAGTGGGGTTGTGTACAAGACACGACCGGTTCACGTAGACTACGTTAGACCAAGTGATGCATTATAATGTCAGGGAATTTCTGTGTGGCTATTATAATCTGAGTTGTAGTATACCTTTGCATAATTCAACTTCAAAGAATCAAAGATTTGCAATTTATGCATTTTTAGCAATTCTGGATTTCAAGGGTAATAATAAACATTGAAATACTCTAGAATTCAAATTACGATAAAATTCGTTATCAGAAAATATCCGACAGGTTTAGTGATTGTTATGAAAACACAATAATCAATTGCAACATTTTCAGATGTGTAAGCGTCTCTAAAAATGTTCAAAGTTCAGAAAGTATTATCAAACAGAAAACAACAAAAATTATCCTGCAGTTGTTGTAAGGTTATATACAAGTACATAGGGTACATGTCCTTTGACTCAGTCGATTATGTAGCGCACGATTACAATTTTAACTATAACTCATACAATAATTTAGCTAGAAACGATATTCAACTAGTTATACCTTTGCTTAGACATGTTTAACAAGGCGTACTGGACCGTGAAAAGTCACCACCCGAGGAACATTACTGGTTTTATCATGGTTTTATAGCATTCTTGAAGGCTAATTCATGCTCTTCAGAACCCTTATAAAACCAAAATTGTTACTTGGACAGCTTACATTATTGAGTCGAAAACTTTCTATGGATATGGATATCATTAAGGATTCATGTTCGAACGAATTTCAGTAAAGTTTATTTATTTCATCGCTCCGGGAATTTATTTATATTATCGCATTGGGAATTCAGCTATATTCGGTATACTATACGGAATATAAAGCTACTTTATAACATCTAAATGACTTTCTCATGTGATCAATCGGCCATTCCATTTCAAAACATTAACATTCCCACTATATTCATTTAGTTATATAGGTGTTGGTATGAATAAGTCCTTCGAAAAATGGTCTGTGGTTTTCTTGTGAAATTATTATTCATGTTTCTATGTGAATATCAGGTAAATTAGTGAATTCAATATGGCTAAAACGTTAAGGAAATCGAAATATATATAAACATATTAGATCTCGCAGAAGAAAGAGAATAATTTTTTTTTAAATATCATTATTCTTTGCAATGGGTATGGGAGAAAAGGTTGGTTAATAATAATATTTTTTTTAAAATATAAAATAAACACCAGAGAAAATAATCACGCATTAAAATATGTTCAGCGCATTATTTGTATCGATATCATTTGTAGGTTCGTATGATGTAAACGCACGCGGCGCATGTCATCACCAGAATACAATTAATACTATGTTGAAATTTATTAAGACGGAGCGATAACATAGAGAGATATTTAATTGATATGATGACATGCACTTTGTCAAATTGATTTAAATTTAATTAATATCAATTTCCTACCTCCTAGTTGTTGAAGAACTTTCTCCAGCGTCCTAACTAGTTGTTGGCATCGGCATCGGTGCATGGTCGTTTCGGAGGATTTCCCGTATGTTCGCTCTTTATGCGCTTCCTGAATCTGCGCATGCGTTCTGGATCAAATCGGTTAGGCATTCTCCCTTTCACTATGTTTCTCAAAAAGGTTTTCTTCCTAGAGGTAGGACTTTATCCAACGCGAATCGTTAACACAACAGAACAACTGTTTATAACACTACTAATTGGAATTTACAGAGAATGTTGGTTCGGAATATCATGTTCGACATCGAAAATGGTGTCCGTGATAGGGAATTTGTGTGGTTTAAGGTATGCGACGAAGGGATAATAAGTTTTGCTAATACTACTGGCTGCCAATCGACAATTTGAACCGAAAATCCTAATAAAACAAACTCTCAAGCTGAGAATATTAAATTGAAGTTAGCAAAGATGGATTTGTATCTGGTAGCATTTTTCAGTGAACATAAATCAAAGCACCGGCAGGCTTTGATTTATTTTCACTGCTTTTATGGATCCGCTGCATAGCACGCTGTTGCCTAGTAACGACTTGACAAAATCCAATATGAGTGCCAATCGACCGAAATGTAAGATAAACTCTTATTCAAATAACTCTCTTAAATTAGAAATTGAATTGATTTATTGATTCATCGCGGGTTGCGCCAACCAGCTAGGAAAAAAATTTCACCGGCGGAGAATTGTCCTGCTCGCCTTCCATGGAAGATCTCCCGCAAACAGTAGCGTTTTTGCAGTCGTGACGAACAAATCGGCACTAGATTAAATGGCGCACAAACCGAACGAAATATTAATTTAATTCTTATATAAACAACTCTCTGAACTGGATTGTCCTCAAAAGGACAGATTATTTATTAGTGGGTTGCGCCAACCAGTTGGGTAAAATTTTCCCGACGGCTCGCGCTCCATAAAGGCGTTTTTGCAGTTGCGGCGCACGAATCGGCACCATGATATTAGGTACACAAACCAAACGAAATAAAAGTTTAATTCTTGTATAAACAACTCTTTCAATTAAATTGGTTGTCCTCAAAAGGACAGATTATCACAACACAATATAAAAAGTCACTTTTTGCGTGACGTAATTAATGGACGTTCCGTATATGAATATCCCATATGCGCACTGCATGTTACTTATTATCTTTCTTTCTTTTTTCTCCTTTCTTACCACATGCTAGCAATATCTAGAAAAAAAAAAGTCAAAAGGTCGAAAGTAACATTTGTAAACAATGACTTCTAGCGTATCTTTCTGGGATCTTGTTGCTCCCACAAACAAAATAGCATCAGAAACAGATACAGGGAGTTATTACCTTCCCGTCGGTAGTGGATATAGATGTTAGCTACCTGGTATTTCCAGGAAATTCACGTTTTAAATCATTGTTTACAAATGCTACTTTCGACCTTTTGACAATTTTGTCTAGAAATGTCATGTAAATATTTGTCCCCTGAGACCAACACATGCAAGCGATGTTTAGCATATAAGAATGAGTTGAAAGAGATGAGAAAACAAATTCAACAAAACACAGGTTTGGGAAGGTCCATTAATTATGTCACGCAGTAGGGAGGGAGGGGGGTTTTGAGAAAACGTGACGATCCATACAACAAAATTTGAAGGTCCATACAAAAAACGTGGCAAGGGGGGGGGGGGGGGTTATAAAAAGTCAATTTTTGCGTGACGTTATTAATGGACGTTCCATTTCGTACGTAAAATTCATAATTTCTAAGTGTGTATATAGCACACGGTTTTTTTTAAACGGGATGGAAAATCTGCTAACAGAGTCCTGAAAAACTTGGGGTGGGGATGAGGGTGCTAACGTGCGTCAAGTCCAAACCAGCCATGTTCAAACACTAAGGCCTGTACTCGAAAAAAATGCACCAGGCAAAAGTGTTCGCCAAAAATATATTTTAGGTCGGATTTTCGCACCTTAAAAGCTTTTGATACACAGATAAAAAGAAACATTGAATTTTCTACGTTATCTAATGCACATAAAGGGAATGCTAGATTTGCCAGAATATAATGGTATATTTCATGTAAATTTAAGCCAGATAACGCCTGAATCCAGCCTGTTGTATGAAAGATTGCCAATATTGTTTTAGGCACATGAAAAGTTGCAAATAATTTCGTTGTTTACACCTCCTTTAGCTTGGATTTAAACGAGGGGATATTTCACACGCTTGTTAAAATTAATTATTTTTTTCTGTGTATGTTGAGAGGGATAATACATTTATTACTAATCTTAATTTTTTAGCTTGCGTCTGTTGACTAGTTCACTCGTTCAGTGGAATGTTTCGTAGAACCAGACAGGATTTTTCATTCAGTTTCGGGGGCTTTGTCTTGAATTTTATTTGAAATTGTTCAACAGGACTAAGAGCACCGCTTAACTAAGGATGAAGTAAGCAAAATCGCCTCTTGGTAGAAAGATTTGATACAAGCATAGCATCTTGGGTTACCATTTCCATATTCATCTCATCTTTTAGCAATTCGCGCAACTTGAAAACGAAAGATCGACGCGTAACCATCGGATTTCTAAATTTTTATTTAAATTGAATGTTATTTAGTTTTGGAAGTTGAAAGAGAATTAATAACCAAAGGAATAAATTGATTCATACATCAAACTCCTATAATTCCGAAAATTATGAATAATGGATCATGAGATTAATAATGGAACAGGTTCCCCTGTGTGATAATGCTTTCCAAAAGTGCGCTGGGTTGTGATAATAAACTATGCAGGATTTTCAACTGCGTTTATATGATCAAGTGCAACATTCCAACTCTTCGCAAATCCTGTACTTGACCATCGATCACTATCTCAGTATAATATTGTCTGATTTGGCAACACTAGTGTGCTTTATTCCAAAATGGTAAAGAACCAAACCAGCCCTGGGACCTGGTAGTTGAAGTTAAACTACCTCAAGATTTTGCCAGAGCCCAGGGGTTACGTAACAAAATAGCCAATTTGAAAAAAAAATGAAAACTACTGATTGTATCTGAAATTTTATACAACCAAAAGAAAGAACAGAAGCTGCTCTTTCTTATAGTCATATGAGATTGGAGATTCAGTCAGTAGTTTTTATGCGATTGCGATTTGAAGCGAGAAGCTTGATGTACGTACTATCGAGGTATACCTGTAGCAAGTAAGAGAGGGTTAACTTATACTAATCAAGAACTATGTTTAAAATATTTGGGAAAACCCCACTTTCAAAACGTCAAATGAAAGCTTTCAATCCATATTTTGAAGGAAAAATACCGAAACTGAGCTAAAACTTTGTTTTTGTGTTATTTATCACGTTTGCCATAAGTTGAACACTGCATAACAGAAACACATGTATGGCCAAGTTGTGCAAGAAATCTGAAATTTTAAGTAAAATGGATTATGTCTATCTTATGGGTTTCGACCAAATTCTAAAGCTTCAAGAAATAGAAGCGTACAATTTAAATGTGATCTGCTAAACAAAAGATATCTTATGACGATTTGCATCACCAATTGGTGCAATTTTCCATAAATCGTACATCTACACGCTGAGAAATATATTGTTCTGTATATATTCATTCGATTCGACCGACGACATATTGATTCGACCAAAGCAGATGCATTGAAAATAAAACCTATTGTTATTTATTTTAGAACTATTGAAATAATAAGAAATTAAGTTAAATTTTTTGTTGCTTGTTGATTCTACAAAATTATTGTGATGAATCAATAATGATTTTCTGTTCGAAATATTAATTGACTAACAATATAGGAATCGATAAGAAATTCTGTTGTTTCAAATCTATGATTGCATTAAGACCCGTAACGCTGGTAGATCACCTTTTCGTGGTACGTTACGGGGTATCAGATCTACCACCGAACCCTAGTCCGAATTAATTCAAACTAGGGAACATATTTGTTATTTGTAGTCAAAAGAACATATTTTAGTCCTTATTACATTTTATGTCTTATGAAAAGTGACAATACTCGTTTTGCGCTTGTGCGAGGATGAGCTTAGAATAAGTAAAACATGGTAGTCTTCATTTATGTGAATTCTCATTGTCTATTTGATGTTCTATAGTTTGAATGGGTTATGACTAGGGTTAGTTTGTTTTTTTGTTGCAATTTTGACTGATAAAGGGGCGCGCCTTTGAGGAGTGATCTCATTCCTCAAAGGGTTTAAATAGCGGAAACTTTCAATAAAATTTGATTCATTGCCAACAAAACGAGCAATGACAACTGTAACAACAACGAATACCTCATCATTTCTCAATAGTGATGAGGTAAATCGACATGCACTAAACAAAGGATACGGGATATACTACAATAGATCAAATTACTGGTCGCAGTGGTTTATGTCCCGAACAGAGGAAAAAAAAATGATTGCATTAAACTAAAACAAAGTGTTGTATTTTAATACATGGTGGAGCCGACCTTTTCGGTCTCTTTCATCTATTCTTTCTTCAACTCTAACTCGTTCTGACCACCTTGGACTATTTTCGAACTTTGGCCTTCATTATGGCCCAAAATATTTCCACCGGACGAATCTCTGGTGAATTTAGGGAGTTTCCGGTTTTTGGTACAAAATCAACGTTATTGTCTCTGTACCAATCCAACGTTGATCGCGCAGAATGGCATAATGCCAGGTCCGGCCAAAATAATGTCTCGCCTCCGTGGGACCGCAGGAAGGGCAACAGACGCTTCTGGAGGCAGTCGGTGCGGTAAATTTTGCGGTTGTGGTACCCGTTGTAATTTACGGTTTACTCAGTTTACCGCATTGGCATTTGGCCTGCCAGAGCAAGAATTTTTTGGTGAATTTGTCCACTTTCTTCAAACCGTCACCCCGTGATTTGGTAACGTAGATCTTCAGCCCCGGTATCTGCTTTGCGTCTGCCTCGAAGTATGTTTCGTCATCCATAACCACACACATCGGTTTCGTTACTCACTCTCGATGCAGCTTCCTTGCGCGGGATTTGGCCGCCGTGTTTTGTTGATCACGCCGGTTATGTGCCTTGCGGTCCTTGAATACACGCAGCCCAGCTCGTTTGCTAAACGAACCAGGTGGAACACTTTGTCTTCAGAGCCGCGTCGCGAATCGAAAGGTTCGGATTACACTTGAAATAATCGAACACCTTCCGGGCCTTCACAGGGTCAGCTGTCTTCGATTTTCTTCCACTTCCAGCCCACCGCTCGGTCGTCTGGGACTCCTTAAACAATTTTACCTCCCGAGACAAAGTTGTATGGGGGATTCCCAGTTGTCTTCCGATCCATCTCATGGTCGCGGTCGGATTTTCCATGACGGCGCGCAAAGTTACGGCGATTTTCTTCTTGTTTCGCTGACATCTCAATAACCACTGAACCGATTGTTATTTCCAATTTTGCACATGTAAACAATTTACTCCAAACTAGTTATACTAAGATTTTCATCAATTTTTACCCACGGACAAAAAAGTTACACATGGAGCACACTGAGCTACTTTTTCCACGCTAGTGCGTGCATTATATTCGCCACTTTGACTTCGTACTAGGGTTGCCACATTAGGGTGGGGCTTATTTGAAAAAAGTAATCGGGCACAAATTTTCCCATGTGGAAAATGATCTTTAGGGTCCATCAGATGACATACTAAAATTTTAGATTTTTTCGTTAAGGTTTTGAGGTGCCGAAATGGGCCTAAGTGCAAAATGTCAAACGGTGGTAAATATCGACCAAAACAGATGCATCTATAATTAAACACGTAATTTTGTGACCCTACAGGGCGAAAATTTTGTCGGGTTGCTTTTGAGATGTAAGCCTAAACAATGAATGTGTGTTTGTACTTACGCCAACATATTTGAACTTTCGCAAGCAACATCTTTGCTGTACATTTATAAAGACAAAATTTATACTGAAAAAAGCAGACAGAAAGAGAGCAAGATTTAGAGAGAGAGAGAGAGAGAAAGAAAGAGAGAATGATCTTATAACTGAGAGTACACATGGATCTTGAACACATTTAAACGTAGTTATGTATTGATTTATATTGAACTCATAAAATTACGTGTCATGTCGAATACTGATTAACAATAGTTGTTTTTAATTGAAAACATAGATCATAAGCATTGTCATACTTTACAGAATGTAAGGGTGGAGCAGCAACGTTAATCGAACATAAGATCAATAGGCAGTTACTTTGGTGACGTGTCGACACCATATTTTGGAATTCATTCTTCATTCATTCTGGCCACATGCACAGATTTATCTAGATTGACACATTTTTGTATTCATTTTTTCCATACAGATATCTATGTGTGAAGATTACAGATTTTTTAGAAAAACCAAGACTTTCAAGATCTTCGGCAGATGCTTGTCCACTTGGACCCTTAAATTAAAAAAAATGGGAACATCTTAGGATCCAACTAGGGTAGGGAACGGCTTAAGCACTCGAAGACCCTATTCCAAGCACGGGGTCAACGTTAACCTACAACGCTCATTTTCTGCAGTATGGTGCTTCACTACATGGAGCACCATACTGCAAAAAATGAGCGTTGTAGGTTAACGTTTACCCCGTGCTTGGAATAGGGTCTTGAGGTGCTTAAGCCGTTCCCTACCCTAATTACCAATCCTTCTTTCAGTGTGCTATTTTAAACCCATGAAGCAAAACAAAATAATTGACACTGAAACTACAGTGACGGATGACAGTCTGAAAGTCAGTTTGTGTGTGTGTGTTTGTGCCCCCAAACAATTTTTCCATAATTTTTTTGAGATAATTTTATAGAATTTCCCAAGGATTTTATGAAAAGTTCTCAGACATTCCTTGAGATGCTCCTTCTGGCTTTTCTATATGTATTCTTCAGCAGTTTGCAGGTATTCCTGTAGGAATTCTTTCAGGAATTGCATCGGCAGTTGAAAAAACTTTTTTGTGATGAATTTGTTAGAGGAATCCCTGGCAGCACAATACAAAAACTAAGAGGCTATTTCTGAAGTAGGGTATGTGTCCCTTGACTCAGCCTATTATGCAACCATCGATCACATTTTTCATTATAACTCATAAAGTTTTTAAGCTGTAAGCAAGATTTAAGTAGTTATACACTTGCAAAGATTAGTTTGATAAGACATTTGGAAGCATGTTTCGCTAAAAGTTACACAACTATTTTTATAACGCCATAAACTTTCGAGGGATGTGGATTTAATGTCGGTCTATAAGCATCAAATTTGGTCTATTCGTGGATGCAACTTCGTCCCATTCGATAGATTTCTTTCTAAATTCAGTCTTTGAACGGTTTTTTTTTCTAATTTTATGAATTAAGGCATTGCTAGCTGTATTCGATTTACTTAATACAACATTTCACAAAACAAACTAAAATAAAACTGCTTTGAAACACTGCAGTGATGTTCATATATAATTTACTAGACATTCAATAATGAAAACATTATAATTCACTTTATAATGATTTTGTTCTTTCGGTTTGTGTTTGGTTGAACGACTTGAATATAAACAACCGCAAACTCATGCATTTCCACTTGAAATTTTAACAATAACCTCCTTTTTACTACGTTATTGAAATAACATGCCATATTTGGGAACATACAAAACAATATGTCCCCAACATTGGGTCTACGATTTTCTTGTAAAATCATTATTATTTTAGCTATTTGAACAGTTAGTTTGTAACGCGTAACTATTTTCTGCACATCCAGACTGCATTACTCGCTTGATCGATTCAATTAAGCCAAATTTAGATCACTTGAAGATCATGTGAATCATCTGTTCAGTTTAACCAGTGAAATCATGATGCCCAAAAAGTTCAAGAAATCGACAATTACACGGAAGTGAAAAACTATAAGTTGATTAATATTGTCTCAATTGCTTCGAATTACATCGGTCATTCTAATAGCAGCATGATTTTGTTGATTATCGCTTAATTAATGACACATTTGGTACATAGGCCGAATGAAGGAGCTAGGCTAACATTACATCCCGTTACCCTAATTCTTTGAACAAATCCAAGTTTATATGGATGAGTATATATGTATCTGTTTAATTTGGCATTCAACTCAATAGAAATAATAAAAAGAAATGCATAAGCATCAAGGCACATGAAAATAGCTTGTAATCAGAACCACTCGGACTCCTTTTGTTCTTTTTTTTTTTTCTGAAAAATGAGACACGGTGTCCAGACCAAAAGACGAGCTTGTACCCTCAAGTCGCGTCCGTTGCGTTGTGGGGTTCTCTAGAGGTAGAGAGAGAGAGAGAGAGTGAGTGTGTGAGAGAGAGAGTGAGTGTGTGAGAGAGAGAGAGAGAGAGAGATAGAGAGAGATCAATCACAAACTGATATTTTGTTTGGAGAAAAAAATAACTAAAAATTCAGTTACCACTATTACCAAATACCAAAACCCACAATTTATCGACATTCCGGAAGTGTACTGAATGATAATTATATTGTAATTTATAAACTATTTGAAAAAACTTTTTGAGGGTATAAGTAGAACGATTGTGATTAAGAATTTAAAACTATCACTTCATTTGATCACTTTTTTAAAAAAAATCATTGAAACACTTTTTTCAAATTATCACCAGTAAACGCGAGCAAACTCCTTAAATTCCACTAGAGGTAATTAAACAATAAACAAAATTTCAAAAACCTGAAAATATAAAGCTGTGCATTAAGGTTTGTAGATTTCTTTTAGACTGCGAGAATTTTTTAATTGTAAATAAGCACTTTTCTAATGTTTGTAATGTTTGTAAGCATTTTATTCTAACAAATATTCTTGAAATTACAGAAGAACTATAGGAAATTGTATACGGAAATGTTTCGTTTGTTTGTTTCAAACAGCAATAAAGTTTTAATTATACTAAAATTTGTTTAAAACAACCCGCATAATTAAAAACAATTTGCTATATAGTCCAAACTATATTTCGAATGTAAGATATATTATCACATTTTATGTTATTGTTATCGAATAATTTAATCTCATTTTCACCATACAACCTCTACATTAATACATATTGTTAATGTTTGCCAAATTGTCAATGAAAGGTTCTTTATTGTCTGCACTCGGTGTAGATTATATACCAACTGTTTGGCATAGAGTACAGCAAAAATTGCGTTCGTGAAAATTGCCATATTTTTATGGTAACCTAACTTAACCGCATATTCAGCATATTGTTATTTGGCCTTTTACCATCTGACATATTGTTGAAACTATGTAGGAGATTGTTAGTTTATCGTTGTCAACTATAAGGGTAAATGTCGTAACAATAACGGAAGCGGTCGTCAACAATAAGGGAAATGGTCCAGGAATGTTTGTGATTATGCGGGAAACCATAAAAGTTAAAAGAATCAATCAACAAATCTGTTTGTTTTCGTAGCTGTCATAATAAAACAACTAACATAATGGTAAATCCAACTGGATATCAGTTTAACTTATCTGCTCAAAAAACTGCCTCGAAACGATACCTCAAAAGTTTAGTTTGTTTAAACTACCAGAGGTAGTAAAATCAAACTAATATGATGTTAGTTTCCAATTCCATGTGAAATTCCAGTTCAACTAAAATATTTTTGCGTTTACTATTTTTTTTTCTCAGTGCACTATCGCCGGCTGATTAGAACTGTCAAAATATTTGCCTTTTGCCTGTTGCTCAGTTCACCTACAACTCAACAGCTTACCGTAATCCACCTTACGATGGTTTGATGTTTTGTAGCGACCATGTAGCGCGACACCTCTGTAATATTGTTACACTGATGAGATTGCTGACGTTGCTGATTAGAAAAACAAAAGCACTGTTAAAACCGGAAAAGTAATCAAATTTCAAAACTACACTGTCTAATCATTTACATATCACCGCTCAGGTAACCAATAAGCATTAGCATATGCTGTAAATTTGCAGCTGCAGATGCTTCAAGCATTATATTAGCATTTAATCAGCATCTCGAATGCTGTCTGTTGTAAAGTGGCATTAGGATGCTATTGAAATGCTCGTAGCCTGTAAAAAGCATTTTGAATGCAAAATAGCATTAATGAAGCATTATCATAGCATTGAAGTAAAGCAGCCGTATATTAGCCGAAACGCGGCATTTAAGTTTCATTTAAGGTGACTTAAATGCTTGATAGGCTGCCATAAAGACGCTTTCGAACTGCTTATTGGTTACCTGGGTGGACACATAAGATTCACTTGATTTTGCAAAGTATTTTCCACTTCCTGATTAACATGAAAGTTAAGTAAATTTCTAGTGGATATTTTCAACTGGTTATGTGAATTTTATTTTGGATGCATAGCTTGTTATTTTAAAAAGCAGGAGCTCTGCACCCACTCTGCGTCAACCACATATAGATGCACCATAGCTCACATGGTTTTGATAATTTTGGACATCTGACAACTGAAAGATTTTTCATTAAGGCCTAACATACAAACGTAAATAAATACCTCTTCCTTGAATTTGTCGACCTTGGAAACTACTAATCTACCACAGCCATTTCGAAGAACAAGCGTCCTTCTATTCGCTAGAATTGGAAGCTAACATGAGTAGGTTTTTAATGAAGATAGTTTTACAGAAGAAGCCATTGTATGCGTTTGTAAGTTAGGCCATCATGAAACATATTTATAGAAATATGGCCCATCTAACCAAATCTGCCAATGCCAAGGAACGACAGGCATGACAGAACAAACTAACTAACTTTTTCACCCTTGCTTCGTATCCCATAATGACGTGCGATGCGCACATATGAAATTGTTGAATGTTAGAAACGACAGGTTGATGCATTGATCCTATCCATATATTCATCACATTGGAACTGAAATTCATGTGAGATACAGCGAAATCCTTAATGATTGCCCCCTGTGAAAAAGAAACATCGCAGCAAGCCGTGCTTTCAAGATGAAGTGTTTTGCATTTGTTGCGTTGTTCCTGCGGAAAATTAATAAAAAAGATTCCTTCATTCAACTAAAACAAATGCTGAAATTATAGTTTCTCCAAGTGCTTTCCATAGGACGTTGTGAATGGAATCTTTCTCATACTGTGTTATGGCCGTGTTTCTTAGGATGTATTGTGCGTCGGTAGTTTTTTGTTTTTTTTTTGTTTTTCAGTGCCCCGCTCACGCCGCATCTCGATAAGCTTTCCAGCATCAGATAAGGAACGTTGCACGAAAAAAAATCTGCACATAATTAATGGTAAAAATCCATAAATAATTATAATATATTTGATTTGCCATACATAAACCTAATCCCCTTAGAAAGGCAAATGTAAATTATGTGTCAAATGAATAATATGTGCGACCACACATGGATTTTAGATGGAATCAAAAGAACTATGTGTCCTGCACATATATTTCATTGTACAAAGCAGATTGCAAAAATCTATGTGTAGACACATAGAATCTATCAGTAACATTTTCTAAGTGTGATGAGGTTGTTTTGTATTATCAAAAATTTACCTTAACTATACACACACCAGGATTCAGAATGTCCATTTTTGACTCTGGAAGTGTGAAAACTCTTCAAACATCCATTTGATATATGAAGATTTTCATGTGAGGCTTATTGTATATGAAGATGGCCTCAGAATGTAGGTATAGGTCGTTGGATTTTCAATAGAGCTGTCACCTTCAATCTCTAGGGCTAAAAATGTGATCACATGTAAATTACTGAAGAAATGCAGACAACTTTCTTCCATAAAAGCACTGCCGGTCAATATGGGAGATTGATTGTACACACACACACATAGCTTGTTATTTTCAAAAGGTGCACTAACTAAGAAGGAATAAAGCAAGGTCATGATTTTCTGAACATTTATAACGACTTTTCTATGAGGATAAAATCCCATCCCGAATCATCTGCTGTTTACAAGATAGGCTATAGCCTCGTTGACCTAAGCCTACCTCTATGTTCTCCCTGCTCTCCCACATAACGGGATTCTAAGAAAGACTAAACCGGATAGCAATAATCACTTCATCATAGAATAGAAGTAAACAGAACCTGGATCGTCCAGTCAATCAGCTGTTAGACCAGCCATAACAAAAACACGAAGTATATGCGTAGTTGTCCTTTCCAAGGTGATTCATATTCAGTTGACTATAAAAAAGGCTATTCACCCATTTCGTCTCGTCAGTTCGATATAATCAACAAGATCGTTTCCTCAATTTCAAACCGCGAGTGTGGAACATTAATTCGGCACTATCAAAATGATGAAGTTGCAGTTGCTATTTCTGGTGTCCACAATTTTACTGCTTGGCCTCGTTGCAGCCGATGCTGGGAAACTGTACGGCAAGCTGTCCAAGGCTTACAAGCCTCAAGGAGAAAGTGACGACATGGAACCGGAAATGGCCAATGAACAGCCCGCCATGATGGACAATACTGGTGACGACGATGCCATGCTGATGGATTCCATGATGGAGCAATCACCTCCGATGGAGCAGTCATACGCCCGGGATCATCGATACAATCCACTATTCGGCCATTACTACGTCAAACTGATGCCATACGGGGCCGGATTACTCCCTTACGGGGGTGTGATATATGCCGATCATCCCATGATGATGGTCGAAGCCAACAACGAGATGCGGGACGAAATGGAAAGGAATCCCCATCCGAATATTATCGCCTAGGGAAGGGTGGGTCGATTTGTGATAAGCTAAAGTTGATGAAGGAAGGAGCCTGCTGCTGCTGTTGTTATTGAAATTCTGATAGTGTTTGTGTTTGTTTGTTGCTATTTCTATAATGATATTAGTTTTAAGCTGTTAATTAGGTAGGATTATTATTTGTTCCATGCGTAGATATAAGTGCACCATACTTACAATGTTAAATTTGTTGAAATATACCCTGCTTGCCGTAAATTTTGTTTTTCTGTTGGCATCTCTGTTGTTATTCAAGTCAAACATTTGATCAAAGCCTGTTCTACAAACTATGATGAATAAGTACACAGTTGGAAGAAACATGAAATTTTCTTTTTTATATTCTGTCTAATTGTAACATATAAGATACCTGATTAAGTAAAAACTCATGGGATATTTTAAGGCTAGATTTGCGCGTTACGTGAACTGCATCAAAATCATCGAAATGACCAATATTTAATGCAGCATTTAACCATCTTGATCCGTTTTACTGTACGATAGAGACCCCCCGTTTCAAATGCTCCATGTATAAAAAAACAGAAAAACTATGATGCTCGTTTTTGGCAGTAGAAACTTAGTTTATTGCTTAACAAAATATTTACAAAGCCATTCCAGTTTTAAAGTACATAGTTATTGATAAGCAGACCGAAAACATCGACCAGCAATTCCAGATTAAAAATAATTAACTGTTTAATAATTCACTAGAGCAATCACTAAGTACACAAATCACAATCGTTAAATTAAATCTCTCCTACATCATCTACGAAACAACATTCTGCTGGTTCATATTGACCCTCATGTTAGGATAGCCGCCGTCGGATTGCATTCGATTCTCGTCATACACCATTCCGCCGTACGATGGATACCACCCAGGTCCGTACGATGACGGCTTTGTAAAATGATTATCGAAGAATGAATTGAGGCGTTGCTCCATAGGTAGCGATTGTTCCGCCGAGGGTTCCATCACAGCTTCCGCATCATTGTGGTCACCAGTTGTCATCATTTCAGGCTGGCTTTGGACCTCTTCCACCTCCAGGTTGTCACTTTCTTTATGAGCCTTGTAGGCCTTGGACAGTTTGCTGAACAGTTTTCCAGCATCGGCAGCGATGAAACCGAGCAATGACGCCACCACCAAAAACAGCACGTGCCACTTCATGATTCCAGATGACGTTTCGATCAAACGTGATTTTATATTCCGGAACAGTTGTTGATCAAAGCCGACTGAGAAGCAGATGGGGGTGAATAGTCTTTTTTATATAGCAATCCAATTGAATCACCTTGGAAAAGGGCTACTACGCATCTTAGTAGGCCGCGGTTTAAAGTTTGTTTATTTCCGTCCTTGATTTCTTTGAATAATAAGAAGATGGAAACATCGAGTAGCAGATTGAAGAATCGATCTGGTGGTAGTCGGTTTGCCATTTCGATGATTATTATCAATTAATAATTCCGGCGTGATAGTTGATCGACCGGAAATCCATGAAGTGGTGTTTTGTATTTAGCGTTTGTTGACAATACGAAGGGGTTGCTTATGTTGTACGTGGTTCCAGTAAAGGTTGTGTTGGTATCCAACACTGATTAACTTTTAATACCGCCCCTAATTGAAGGTCTATCGCATATTTGCTGTACATCACATTCTGATAATAACGTTTAAGCAGCCGGACATTGTTTTCACTGGGATTTGAAATTTTGAATGTCATCGTTTGGGATTTAGAAATCCAAGTAAAGCTGAAGTGAGGTTAAACATCATAGGTTCATGAAACATAAATTGATAATAGCTATCTAGCTTTTTTAAGCTGTACTGGTCAGTATCGTCAGTTTTATATCCAATTACTTTGTTTATTCACCTCGAAAAAACATTTTGAAAGAACGTCATCTACAACGTCTAACCTTTTTTTTTGCGTAACCGGGATTCTTCCATAGGAAAAAGTGTCAATCAGAAACAGAAACGATACGTGACAGACAAGTGATGAATTTACTTAAATTTAAAAAAAAACAAATTTGAATGGAACAAAAATAAACAACAAAAAGTGCTCACCATAAAAATTTATATGTTCATGATAAGTTTCTGAAGATTGTTTTCGTTTTGATATTTTGGCTGGTTTTGAAGCGAAAATCTGCATCCAGACTTCAAAAGAAGTTAGAGTGTGGGGTTGACGGTCCCAACCCTTCAACCCACTAAAATCCCTCCCGTGCATCTAACCGTGTCTCCCTTCTCCCCTCAGAACTGCCTTTCGTTGTAACTTCGAAGTAGACGCTATTTTGCATTAAGCACATGCTTAGGTCTAACTATTTAGGACTTTAGTAGTTTGGTGGTCCCTCTAACCTGCCGCTGTTCATTCAGCCATCTGGCTCGGTGCTCTAGGACAGTTTGTTCGGCGGAGCCGTCCACCCTTCCGTCACTAAGACAGCGTTAAGGTCTGGGATACTGGAACGCTGGTCATGGGAAAAAACTACGGCGGGGGGCCATGGACTCGGGTCGTGGCTCGGAAAGAGTCCTCCAACGATCACCTGCAGCAGCTCTGATGAACGTTCGGTTGGAGCCGCCGATCCTCTGGTTTTGGCCATTACTACCAGTTAAGCGTCACTCCACGGGTTCACGTTGGCCTTCTAACACAGACCCTCGAAGCAGGCTCGCTTGCTGGCCTTAATGTCCCTCTTTAATGCGGCCTTCGCGGCGACTAGCGCCCTTCTACGCTCGATTCTCTCGGCGTCTGACCGCGCTCTTTGCACCCTCCGTCACGCGTGGAGGCATGTTCTTCGGAGGTCGGCAATCGAATCCGTCCTCCAATACACGGGTGATCTTCTATTCCTCGGTTTGACTTCCCTCGGCATGGCCGCATCGCACGCTCGTGTAAGTGTCATAACGACTCGTTCGCCGCAAGGTTCCTGGGTTTCGCGTAAATTCCGTTCCCTCTCAAGCGCCTCTTTAAAAGTCTCTACATCAAAAAAGGACGTCCTCCATCTGCGGGCGAATGGAGTGGATGCTCCTCCTTCCGCACGCTGCCTTGTATTGTGGACGATACAATATCGAACCGCCAAGTGGTCGCTATGGGTGTAGCCATCATCCACCCTCCAATTGCTTATCAGCCCAGGACTGCTGAATGCTATATCGATGATCGATTCCGCTCCGTTTCTATGGTAGGTACCCTTGGTACCCACGTTGGCTAGGTCCACATTGAGCCTAGCCAAGGCCTTCAGAAGAATCTGGCCCCTAGGATTAGTAAGGCGGCTCCCCCACTCGAGTGCACAAGCGTTGAAGTCCCCCGATATTACCAACGGGTTCAGGCCAGGTAGCTCCGTTGTCATCCGATCGAGCATATTGGTAAACTGTTCGATCGACCATCTTGGCGGTGCGTAGCAGCTGCAGAAGAACACTTCATTCACTTTTACAATCGCGAAGCCTTCGTTTGTGGTAAACACAACCTCCTGAACCAGGTACTTGCCCGTCGTTTATAATGCCGCCATATTGGCCCTGTCCGCAAACCAGTTCCCGTTGCCGGCTGGGATGCGGTATGGGTCGGAAATTATGACGATATCCGATGCCGACTCGCTAGCTGTCTGACAAAGCAGTTGCTGGGCGGCATCACAATGGTTCAGGTTTAGTTGAGTTACCTGCATTACAATTGACTCATTGGTATACCCGGGCACTTGACCCCCCCCATGACGTGCTTATCGGCCGGTTTTTCGGCGCACATCAAGCATTTGGGGGGACCTTTGCAATCCCGCGCCTTGTGGCCGCCACACATTCTGCACATGTTACTTCGATCTGGGCCTTTGCACTCCCAGGACATGTGTCCGCTCTCTAGGCATCTAAAGCATGCCTTCGGCGGCTGGTGTAGGCTTAGTGGGCATATGGACCATCCCACCTTCACCTTCGCCACTTTCAACGCAGCGTACGCGTCGACTGCCGCTACCCTCATGGTTGCTACCTGGGTCCCGAGTGGACCCTTCCTCAGACGTATGTCTGCCGCAGCAACCTCGACCTTGCACTGTTCCTTAAGTGCAGTGGAGATCTCGTCTGCCTCGGTGATCTCATCCAGGTTTTTACGTGGAGGTCCACACCCTCATCTAAGGCCTGTCTTGCCAGGTCTCTATACGCCGGGCCCTTTAGCGTTGTCGCCTTTTTTAGCTACAAGAGCATCTCGCCGGTGCGGGTACGGCGTATATTCCGCACGTCGACACCTAAGCCTGCCAGTTTAGCGTCCCCGCGCATCGCTTTCAAGACCTCCGAGTACTTAGACGCATCGGTCTTAACGATGAGGGCCTCTGCACGGATACGCTTGCGGGCCACCTGTCGCTTATCATTTTCTTTTTTCGTCCTACTTCCCTTTTTCCGGACCTTCTTCTAGTCGCTTTCCCTGCCACGCCTGGGGTCGTCACTCGTCCCCCTCCTAGCACTAGCGTCTGCTTCCGTGCTGGTTATAGCTGTTGTCGTTGGGGCCCTGCCGCTCGGGCCCCCTTCGGCGCTTGAGACAACTCGCGAGCTAGGTGTCACGCCTTTCGTGCTGGGCTTGGCGCCGGGGCCTCTCTCTTTGCGGGCAGCCGGAGCTGGTCGCGAGGATAGACCCTCATACCTCGCCACCACGTTCGCGTTGGTTTGTTTCCCTTCTGGGGCTTCCGACACCATACGCTTCTTGGGAGCACCAGGTGCCGTTTCGCCCGGGGACTGGCTGGCCCACTTGGAGGTCTCTGCTCCCATGGATAGGTTGGACTCTCCGACCGAGACGGATGCTCCCGTCTGGGTCTGCTTCGATGCTATATCCCTCGCCCTTTCCGTGGCTGCTAGCCGTGCCAACTCTTTGGCTTTTTGCTCGGCTAGGAGCTTGGCCTCCAGCTCTTCCCTCGCCTTGCATGCAGCCTGCACTGTCATGGCCATGGCCCGGATGAGTCCTGGCCCATCCATGGCCACGCCTAGCTTGGTGACCTGCCTCCGATGCCGTAGCACTGCCGCACGTGTCGCTCACGCCCGATCCCACCGTTTTACGCGGTGGGGATCTCACTAGGCTGCCTTTAGCGAACGGATTCGCTTTCTCTTGGGTTTTCTACGTTTCCTCCATGTTGTTGGGTCCCCCTCGACCCGCTATCCAAACCCACGTGGAGTAGTTGCTATTGTGATCCCATGGTTGTCTATGCAAGCAGGGAGGCCATGCGAGGGTTGACACGGTCCTTCATGGGGAACCGTGTTCAGAGCCGGATCAGCGTAAGACAGGTATAGGCTCATCTGAGCCTACTCCAGCCCGACTGGCGAGGTTGGGCGGTAGAGAATGGAACGTACTGGAGGCCTGCCAAGGTTTTAATGGGACGGAGATGACCTGTGCCGTGGGAACCTCGCCATTTCCTGCTCGGTGTCACCCGGTAGTACTGAGGGAGACGACACAGGCGAAAGCCCGAATACAACGGTACCACTCATTATTCTTTTCGCAGCCAGTAGCCATAATTTGGGTATTACTGGCATCCACCCCAATGCGTCGTAAGACGTTCCCTCCGTAGCTCGTTTAGCTGTTAAGGGGAGCTTAACGTTTCCAAGGTGCACCGCGTGGAGGCGAACTACATTGACACCTCCGCTAGGTCTGGGCTGGGCCTTTTAGCACTATGCTCTTCTTGTGCTCCAGGATCATTTTGCCGGTGCGGGTACGGCAGCTACTCCAGGGAACTCTCCCTTTCCCTCTTGGAGTCGTCGCTCGTCCCTCTTCTAGCACTCCCGTTTATGTCAGTTCTTACTGGGGCCCTGCCGCTCGGGTCCCACTCGGCGACTGAGACAACTCTGTCCTTGGAGCTGAACATCGCGCCTTTGGCTTATAAGCTTGCGCTGGGCCACTCTCTTAGCGACCAACTAGAGCTTCGATCTCACAACCACGTTCGCGGAAGTTCTCTTTACAACAGGGGCATTATCCACCATCCGATTCCTTAAAGCGCTAGGTGCCGTTTCACCCGGTCTCTGTTTGGCCCGCTTGGAGGTCCCTGTCCTCATGTTAGAAGGAGTAGGCTCTCCTACGGATACGCATCCGTCTGCGTGTGCTTTGAAACCACTTCACTCACTCTTTACGTCGCAGCTAGCTATGTCAATTCTTTGGCGCTTTGTCCGGCTAGAAGCTTGAGCTTGGCTGCCTGCAAGGAGAGGAATGAGCTTGGCTGAGCTCCTTCCTCTCCATACAGGCAGCCCAAACTGTCCTTCGTAGCTTGAGGAGGCTCTGCCTTAGGTTACTGCTTATGTTGGTTGGGACGTTTTGATGTGACGTCAAAAATGGCGTTTAACTGCTTGGACACTTCGACTACTTTAAGAAACGTTTCCCGCTTCATCTCCATGGCCCGGATGAGTCTAGACCCAATCATGACCTCTCCTAGCTTGGCGGCACCTGCCTTAGATGCCGTGGCACTTGCACAAGTGTCGGACATGCCACCGTATCCCCCACTCTTGCGTCGAGTGAGCCTTGCTAGGCTGCCTTTAGCGAGCGGATTCGCTTTCTCCTGGGTTTGTTTGTTTCTTGAGGTATTACCAACAATCAATATGCAACTAACGATTTGAAATTGGTTCACTGTTGTAGAACTCCTTGGTCCAAAGTACACCTTGAAGTCAGCACCTTGTTATACATGCTGCTATCCGAGACCACTTGGAGTAATCGCTATAATGATTCTATGGTTATCTATAAAAGCTTGAAGACAAGCAGGAAGGCCATGCTAGGGTTTCACGGCTCTCATGGGGAACCGTGTAAAGGGGTACAGGGCGAGACCAGGCGGTGGAGAGTTGAACATGTTGGACGCATGTCAAGGTTTTATTAGATCGGAGACAGCCTGAGTCCGACAATACTCAGGAAGACGACACAAATTCCAGCCCGGTAGCACTCGTTATCCATTCGCGGTCAGTTATTATAACTGGGCTCTTCCCTCCATAGTTCGTTAAGCCGTTGAGGGGAGCTTAACGTTTCCAAGCTGCACCCCGGGGAGGCGTGCTTCTTCACACCTCTTTACCGAAGGATATGAACCGACCAATCTGTCCGCTCGATCGAAAATCGCGCACCTCGGACGACCAGAGGAGAGGCGAAAAGTAGAAAGGAAATGATGAGGAAGTGGTATAAAAGCCGAGTAAAACGTACCGCAAACCACTGTACAGGCTTTGATGGAGAGAGTCAGTGGCATATGTCGAGCATTTTACTCATACTCATCCTAATATTATATTTATTTCCATATGTAAGCAGAAATAAATATAATATTGGACTACTGTAAAGATTTGGTTTCATTTCGATAACTTTAGCCGATTCAGTCAAAAGCGTTGCAATAATTATTGACACAGCTATTAATTAATAAAGATTTAGTTATACTGATTGGCTATCGACAAGCAGTATTCGGCAAAGCTGAACCTGAAACAGAATTCTGGAAAACATATATAGCAAACATTCCCATTTATTATTAGGGAAGGTCCATTAGTTATGTCACGCAGTAAGGGGGGAGGGGGACGACGTGACGAAAAATTGGAAGGTCCTTACAAAAAACGTGACAAGGGGGGGAGGGTGTAAAAAGTCACTTTTTGCGTGACATAATTAATGGACGTTCCCTTATGTTGACGACCATGAGAATGAGGATGAGAACAAAAAAATAGGTTTTACCAAAAGGCCAGTGCAGCTAAGAAAATTGAAAAATTACGAAAATAAGAAATTGAGCAAATTTAAAAATTGCGGTTCAACAACTCAATTTTCTAAAATTCTAGTTTTATTTCAAACCACAGCATTCAGATGAATTCGGTTAATTTAGGCAATACGGACAGTTCGGATTATTGACTTCTGCATTGACGTTGACATTAATATCGTTCAAACACAGATTTGCTCACTTTTTCAGACACTCGAAGAAGTTTTTGCCATACCAATAATCTGTAAGCTGTAAAAAAAACGTTAACTCACATGTTAGAATTTATTTCCAAACAACCAAATTGCATTTACTTCCGAGTTGTGAGTAATTACAACCCAGCTGCATATGGCAATCCATGTCTCTATTCCAAAAGTCAATCTCGAAAACCTTACACTCTTATCACCTCGCCTTAATGCTCTTCAACCACAGGTGTTAATTGGCACTAACTTATTCTAACCCTGATCACTCGGGGTCGGGAAACATCTCCCATTTAGCTGCTAGATCGATCGCTGACACTCTGCCGAGCGCTATTCGTGAGCTTTGGGTGTTGTTGAATTCGCACAGGATGTTGTTTTCAGGTTAGTTGTCGCATTAAAGAATGTCTCGCAGAGCACGGCGGTCGATGCCAAGGACGCAACTTCCGTAGTCTCCGTATTTGCTTTTGTCACTGCAGCACCAGTTGACGCGACAGAAGTGTTTTCAGTAGCGTTCGCTGTAACCGTTGTTGCCGTAGCAACAGTTGACGAACCCGTGGTATTTGTTGAAGAAGCCGTTGTACTGGGTACGGTTTCCGTGGTTGGTTCCGTAAGATTAGTGCTGTTCGAAGCCTCCGTGCTGGACGTAGTTACCGTTGTGACAGCAGTCGTCGTCGTCGTCGTTGGAGAATCCGTTGTTGTATTTGGATGGAACAATTTGTACAGTACAGTGGTAGTCGTCGATGGAGTTGTACTGAGGGTCGTATCTCGATCCGTCACTGCATCGGTTGTAACCTCCTCGGACTCGATCAAACTTTCCACCACCACTGATGTTAACTTTGCATTGATCACTTCGGTTTCATTGTCAAGTTCTGTTATCACAGTTTCCGTTACGAATTCAGTTACCGTTTCATTGAATGCCGACTCCGTCGAATTGTCCGGTACATCAGTTACGACGATTCCTTCAGGTTTGAAAACACCGAATAACTTTTCGAAAAATTCCCCGACGCCAGGAGAGGCCAAACAGATCGGAGTCAAAACTAGCACCAACAGAAGAAATCCGTGAATCCTCATTGTATGACAGACTCGTGAGCTGTGATCAATCTTCGGTTTGCAACGATACACGATCTACTAACAATGGCAACGGCTAGATCGCACTGATTTATAACACCTATTGTATAATGCAGAGATGGATGGAGACTGACTGATTTGCTGAATAATACTTCGACAGACATTCCTCACACTGCGCCGTCATCGATTAGCACCCGGAGCTCATGGTTCTGATATTTGCATTCCTTATCAAGACGGTTTCCTAAACAATTAAGATCAGACCGGTTTAGCACCTCTGTTGGTCTGACTATGAAATAATAGCTTCACAAAAGAGTCCAGCTTGGGTGGGGTTTTAGAGGGTAGAATTTTGGTTTAATTGAAGAATGAGAGTGTTCTCCAACTACATATAACTACAGGACCTACATATAAGTGCAATCTGCGATGGTGCAAAACACTCAATAAAAGTGATTCATTGATGTGTGCTCGGGATATGGCAACGCATTTATGAGTCATACAGTCGAAATGCAGACTTTAATAGACAGTTTTAAAAATCGTGTTAATTTCTGCGATATTTTTGCGTACATATTTGAACACAGGATTTGGTTGAACTTTAAACGATATTCCATGTTAAATTAACTAATTTGAACAAATAATCGCAAGAACAAGGTCGGCTATAAACAACCACGTAAACAATTTTGTTGTTTCGATTACTTTATTTAAAACTTATTAGAGAGAATATGTCTAGACAAAACAGTCAAAAGGTCGAAAGTAACATTTATTATAAATGACTTCTAGCGTTTTTCTGTGATCTGCTTGCTACCACAAACAAAATAGCACCAGAAACGGATACACGGAGTTATAACCTTCCCGTCGGTAGTGGATATAGAAAATTTACGTTTAAGTATACAATTGATACTTTCGACCTTTTGACGATTTTATCTAGATATATTGTTAAACATTATTAATTTTTCTGTATTCTTGACTGTAACTGTGTCTTTGCGTACATGCTGTTTCCAAACAACCCAAAATTGATTACGTTTGACTCAAATCAGTCATGAGTATGGCTACTCAAATGCGAGTCAAAATATTTCGTAGTTGTAAGACAACTACGGCTTGAATCCGATTGAAGCTACTGACTGTCTTTACTCACATTTTAGTAGCCATGCTTTTGACCGATAAGTTCGTCGAGGTGAAAGGAGTGAGGGAATCGTTTCTAATTCAGGTGGAGTGTCTAGAGGAAACCTCTAGCGAGCTAGAAGTTGGGCAAACGGAAGGCATCGTCCTACCGCTAGGAGGGAAGAAGATCGAAAAGATTGCTGAACTGGTCAACTGAAGCTTCAACTGTTCAGAAACTTCAGAGCTGTTGAAAGTGAGGATGAGGTCGAATCAGATGAAGATTAATATCTGTACAAATCACAGTAAGGCTTGGTCGCGACAAAATCTTGACACCCCTAAATACGTATATCTCAGGAAATACTTCATCAACGCGTGAAATATTTCGCAGACTAATGAACGTATGTCTGTTCATAGAGTAAAATCAATGTTTGATCATACTACAAGCTTTTAGATCGAAGATGGCGTCAAAAGAAGAGCAAGTGCGAAAAGCAATTGTGTGCGGTCGCAAGGAAAATCCGGATCTGTCAGTAAGAAAACATTAAAAAAAGCTTGGTTTTCCTGCAAGCACTGTCCATGACGTTCTTAAATCTTTCGATACACGTTTGACAAAAGCCAGGAAGGCTGGGAGCGGAACATATACGGACCTCAGGAACTACCAGAAGGACGCGAAGGTGAAGCAAATACTGCAGAAGAGACCAGATCTTTCGATACGTACTGTGGTTAGGAATGTCCCCAATTTTCGTGCATACTTCCAAGCACCGGCAAGATATGAAGTCGTTCAAGGTGAAAACGGTACCGAACCGTAATGGTAAACAGAATATGACGGCTAAAAACCGGGCTCGCAAGTTGTATCGCGAATATTTGACGAAGTTCATCTGCATGATAATGGACGATGAAACTTATGTGCTGAACGACTAGAAGGGTAGAGGAGCATTTCAGAACGAAGAAAGTGGCCAAGTTTACCAAAAAAAATTTGGTTTGGCAGGCAATATGCAGCTGTCGTCGAGCAAGCCAAAGCTTCATCACTACCGGAACGGTAAACTAGGAAATATACCGCAAAGATTGCCTAAAGAAGCGATTGTTATGGCTGGCCCACAATTGATACATTGCTGATGCGTTTGTGTGAATTCGACAGTTTTCCCATAGCTTTTCTGTCAAACTTACGTCAACGCATCCGCAACGTATCAATTGTGGGTGTCCCTTTACCTTTCCTACGCAGCCATGACGTTTCCTCGCTGTTCTGGCCTGATTTGGCATCTTGTCACTACGCCCAAGATGTTTTTGAATGGTATAAAGCTTATGGAGTCCGTGTTGTACCGAAAGAGGTGAATCCACCTAACTGCCCGGAGTTGCGACCTATCGAGCGGTATTGGGCTCTCGTGAAGAGAGAACTCTCTCAATATAAACAACAAGCAACAACTATAGAAAAAAATCGAAAAGCTTGGACAAAAGCAGCTAAATCGGTTGCAGAGAAGTCTGCACAGACGCTAATGGCTGGAGTAAACGCAAAAGTTCGTTATTTATTCATGCAGCCTAATTGAGTAACTGTAATTAGTTTTAAGATGACTAATAATGCACAATTAAATGAATAAAAAATGCATCTTGGATGGAACTAACAGCAAATTTGTTTTATTCCAAATTTAATCTGTCCAGATTTTGTCGCGAACAAGCCATACGAAATAGCATCAGAAGGAAACGCGTTGCTCCATGGATTCTAATTGGATGCGTTTGCTAGGAGATCAGCAAGGTAAACGAAGGATGTACCACCCCAACGCTTGATTGAGGAGATTTTCCCCAGAGGAGGAAATTGATCCAAAGACGCTCAAGGTTATTTTGAACTGCGAAAAGAGTGCTGAGTGGAGGAATGCAATGACTGAGGAGCTCGAGCCGCATGAAAGCAACGGAACCTAAGACTTGGTGAACCCTGCTGCTGGACCGAAACCGGAGGTATGTTGGTGAGTTAACAAGATTACACGGAATGGGACAGGAGAAGCTTTAAAGTACAAAGCTGATCTATGTCGATGACAATTGGATCGGATGTGAAAGCGACAATGAGATCGGAAAGGTCTGCGCATCCCTGAGTATGGCTAACCTGGGAGATGTGAAATATTTTCTGGGAATGGAAATCACGAACAACCGTCCTAATAGTGCGTAGAGTCCGATGGGGTCAAAACCAGAGAGGTCATCTACTTGCTACAAAAACAAAATATCGCCGTCTGTGTGAGGCCGGACATCGCTGATTCCGTAAACCATTTTGGGAATGTGTCTATATGCTCCGACGGAGGCTGGTTGGGTTGCTGAAAATGGGTTGAGCACTACACACAAAAAAGGGAAATTGTTTTATTAAAAGTTTTGCGCTTTTCTTCTAAAAAGTGTTTATTTTTCATTAAATTAAAAGTAAAATTATCCACTGCAAAAGTTATTTATTTGATTTGAAAGTGGGTTTTTTCGATTCAGCGTGTAAATTAAAAAGTTTTTTCTTTTACCGTGAAAATTTTAGAACTGTCATATCCACCAACACAAAGCAATTCATTGTCCTCGTCTTCGTCGTCGTTTGGATTTTTTCATAATAGTTGTCCGCGTTCTCGTCTATTGTGTGGTGTGGTTTTTTGTTCATTACCGCTTTCGTACGTATTGCGTGATAAACGCGTTTCGTGAAAAAAAACTTCGATATTGTTAGCACAATCACCGAAATACAAAACCAACAATCTCTGTCTGAAGGATGGGTATGTTTTAATTGTTTAAAAGTATTTATTGAATTAATCAACCCCCTTTTTGCAGCGGTGCCACAAGCGATGACGAACGGCAGCAGATGCCATAAGTTGCTAAATTTCTACATGGAGAACATTGCTGGAAAGTTTATGTTACAATAAAAATATTATGTTTTCAATTTTAACGATGCCACTTTTTCATTACGAATTTCCTATTAATCTGAAAAAAAAAACCTTTTAGTGAAGAAATATTTTTTATTTCAATCAAAATACCCAATTTTTATTTTTATTGCTTGACACTTTCTGGATAAAAGTTTATTTTGAAATGAAAATAATTTACTTTCCTTTTCAACGATGCCACAGTTTCGATTTGACAGTTCTACAATTTATTTTGAAAATTTCAACTTTTAAATGTACAGAGCAGCAAAATTTTGAATTGACGGTTTGAGGGTTTTTGTTTTGAAAGCAAACCGATTTCTACGAAAAAGAACCAACGCAACTTTTCAATTTTGGCAATGGTTTTTTTAATTTTAATAATCATTATTCTTTGTGTGTACCTAAAACAAACAAATGACTATCAGTTGACTTATAGCAATTCCGAAGGCAATCTAGGTCTACGACCTTTATCATTTTCATGTACGCGGGGGGATCGATTTCCTGGAAAAGCCATCTGGCCATAATTGTGACATCATCATCCAAAGGCTGTGTAGCTTTCAAACTTGTAGGAAGATTTCGGTAAATCATCATTTAGCCCACTAACTTTGTATGAAGACAACCAAAGCTGCATTAAGCTCGTCGCTTCGGAACAATCGACCAAGACATATCAGCACTCGCCTGTGTTACTTGAACGAGCTATGCGATACGGGGATTGTGAAGCTGCTGTATACTCCAACAGATATACTTACGAAGGCGCTGGATCAGATCAAGCTTCGGAATTTCGCTCGGATCGTCGAGATCGTTGAGGAGTATTGCAAGGAACAACCGTTTTTGTTTCTGTCCGACCTTAATAATGTTCGAAGTGATAGTCCTGGCTGTGTTTTGTAAAGATGTCGGAAGAGTGTTTGTAATTGCTGTCTCCACGTCGATGATGATCTGTTCCACGTCGGGCTTGGTTGTAACCGCGTATCCTAATCCTTTGTTGAGATGAGTCAGTTGTTCTTCCGTGAATGCGGTCGTCGATTGTTTGACAACCTGGAGTGGGCCACCGGCGTCGTGGTGATGCTGGGTGTAAGCGTGGCCTGTTCCTTGGTGTGATGTGTGGTCCGTGTCTGTTGGGGTTCTATTCTCAGCCAGTTGAGTTTCCTATCGGGGACAGTTTGTTTCCTATTCGATTCGCATTCCTCTGCTATCTTGGCTCGGGATAAGAACTCCTGGAATTTTACGGGATATTCCTTGGCTAACTTCAGCTGCAGAGAATAACACTCCAAAGTTTTCAGGTCCAGCTTGTCGAGTAGTCGTTTGATGCTGTCCTTGATGAATTCCGCTACCATTTTCCTGACGATGTTGGCAGGCGTGGATGTCCGTATCTTAATCATATGACTTACTGGTACAACTTTATATTTTAGGCATTTCTTCAGAAATGCTACGTCCTTCCTAAGTGCGGCGATGGTTCTCTTCAATCTGATGAATTTGTTAGACTCTGACGGTTGAGTTGCCATGATCAATCCTAGAAAGTTTGAGCTGTTTAGTGGAATGCCACTAACTAAAAATGAGAAGAAAAATTATGATTTTCCATTTAATTCCAACTACCTTTGCTTCTCTTAACAGATACGCGTATTTCGTCTACAACGTGCAAACTTCTGTACTAGTAACTCGACTGAATGAAAACCTTCGCCACCTGCCGTATATATACTAATACAAACAGTTCTAATTTCTAGTTAACAAAATCATGTTGATATCAGGATGACCGATTTAATTCAAATCAAGTGAGACGTTATTCATCAATTTACAGTTGTCACTTCCACATAATTTTCGATTTCCTTAACTTTTTAGACACCATGACTTTTCTGGTAAATTTCTGTCCAATTAGAATCCAGAATTACTTATTGTGTTGCAGCGGCACGGAAAGAATTCTTTTACAGCGGGTTGTTAAACTAGGCGCCCACTTTCTGTGGTATAAATTTCACGGTGTTTCGTGCAGTGAGGCAAAAGTTATTCCAGATGGAAGCCGATAGGAGAGAAAATGTTCTGCACACCCACGTTGATAATCCAACGTGGTCCGCAATAAAAATCGCAAAAACGTTAAAAATTTCCAAATCAACAGTGTATGATGTGCTCAAACGTTTCAAGAAGCGGAAGAGCATGAATCGAGTGCCTCAAGGTAAGCGTCGTAGTGGAACATATGACCGCAAGCTGAACCAGAAGGTGTTGAGAACCGTCAGAGCAAATCCTGGACTATCAGATAATGAAATCGCACACAAATATTCTGCTGCTCACTCGAAGAATTCGTTTGCGAGCAGGATATCGTTCTTATCGAGCTAGCAAGCTACCAAACAGAAGTTTCGTCACCAAGACTCGAGCTCGGAAATTGTACCAGCAGGTTTTGATGAAGTACCAAGGATGCCTGCTCGTCGACGATGAAAACTATGTCAAAATGGAGTTCGCACAGCTTCCTGGCCAAAAATTCTACATGGCGACGGCACGAGGAGATGTTCCTGCGAAGTTAAAGTTTGCTTTTATGGACAAATTTGGCAAAAACAACTGATGATTTGGCAAGGGATATGCAGCGAGCTGCCACTATATCCGGGAAGTCATCCAGTGGTACCGCGATTATAACGTAGATTTCATCGATAAAAACATAAATCCACCCAACTGCCCGCAGTTCCGGCCCATCGAGAGATTTTGGGCAATAATGAAGCGGAATTTTAAGAAAACTGGAAAAACGGTTCGGGACGCGACTCAGATGACCAAAATGTGGAACAAATGTGCCAAGGAAGTTGACTTCGGAGGTGTGCAGCGTTTGATGGGAGGAATAAAGAAGAAAGTGCGAATTTTCATTAGAAAAGACGAGAAATGATTGTTATCCAATGTACAGTGAATTACCTTTGTTAAGATGTATTAATAGTAGCTTCAAAGCTGAACAGATTATCTTCACGATCTTCGAATGATCTAAATTTGCCGAAATTAAACGACAGAAAATAGTCACACGTTATAAACTAACAGGTCTTATATGTGAAATAACAATGATTTAACATGACACCATAGACCCAATGTTTTCTGGCAAATTTACGTCAACGTAACGCGAACGTATTTATTGGGGGCAAGCCTTTACAAAAATTCTAGACGCGTTACAACAACAAACGATCATTCATTCCAAGAAAATTAGAAGGCCTAGTATAAAGGCTGACTAAAAATAAGTTGGTCTGCACAAAAAGAACTTTTATTAAAACATCAAAGTTACAGCATTAGATGGTTACATTTCTCCAGTTCGAACTAAATCTCGAACCATTCTCTTGATGGAACCCATCAGCGCCCGCACAGTGGAAATGCATTTGCTGGATGTCCTTGAGTGCCTTGCCACTTCGTCAAAGTCGATGTTTGACAAGGATGTTCTGCACCGTTTGCTAGTTGGCGTTGGCTTCAACACACCTCTACACCTTGCTGTGCAGCTGACGATCCCTGGTTTCAGTTTTTTCGTACGTCTGCTGATTCCTTTCCACACTCAGGGTTTCCATTGTACTCGGAAAAGTGTTGTTTTTGGCACCTTCAGCACTTTAGCCAGCTTGGAACCGGACCACTACGAATTTTCCTGGTGTTTGTGACAAACTTTCTTCTTCTTTCGAGTTCCGTTTGACCGTAATTCTGAACGCGATCGACTACTTTGATCAATCTTGCGCCAGTTGTTCTCAATAGTCGTGTAAACAAACCGCTGTCAAAGATTTTCGATTCCCAATACTAGACTCGTGTTAGCGATGCGCGAGGGTCGTACTAATTTAATTTTAGTGAGTTATTTTTAATAAAGAATATAATACTTGTAGCAAAAATTACAAATCAAAACTGTTTGCAAAACTGTGCTGAATATGTTGCAGACCAGGTGATATAAACTCAAACAAATCGTAAAAGAAACGAAACACAGCTCAAGTGCGAACAGAAAATAACCTGAAGTTCAATTGTCACCTTACGTGAGAGTTAAATGAAGATACCACACCAACTTGCCTCTGTATTCATGACCAATTAAACGTCGAGACGGGGGACTTTCTTTCCAAATAAAACCCATTCTCATCGCCCAGGGCTTTCCAGTATTGAGTATGATTTTCGTGTATTTGCTTTTCATCCCAGACAGAACTTCCTGGCAGGAGTCATTAAGGAGTAATTGCGTTGCGGTTGGTAGTTGGGTAAATGGTTAAAATGATTCAGTGTTGAGAGATTCTAATGTGTGTGTGCGGTTGGGTGGTAGGTTATAGGTTAGTTAGTTCCCATTCCCGCGTTTCCTACTGCTGTTTTTTTTTCTATTTTTACTTCCACTAACGACAATGAGAATCCGACTTTTACGGTGATTATGTCCGATGACAACGAACGATGATGCATGCGAAAGGCGGAGACGAGGATGATTTAGGTTTTGGATTATTGTTTCTGTAGTTTGGCTAGTACCGACACAAAGAGAAGTGTATATACGTTGTATTGTTGATTTTGATCAGTTTGTTTTGCTTGTTTTGCTTTCTTAGAGAATAGGGATTTATAGTTTAGACAGCACTGTAGTTTTTTTTTCTGTATTGTGTTTACATATCATAATTTGTAATTTATTCGTTATATGTAGCTCCCTTGTTTCGAATACTTGTTTATGTTAGCTTTGCTTAGGTTGTTTATTTTGAATATGTTTTCATTACTTTTCTTTTGTTTGTTTTTGGTTTTGTATACTTTAACCATGGACAACGAAGAGTTTCTATTGTTGGCTGTATTTTGTTTGCTTTCGTAGTTTCTGGCTTGCTTATCTGTGTTCTATTGAGAATTTTCCGTTTCGGTTTTTGTTATGATCCAATTGGTAAAATATCGGCGGGTATTGGCAGATGGGATTGAAAAACGATTCCATTTGAAATGCTCGAATGATGAGGGATTAATTTTTCGTAAAATATTTATTCAATCATTAAAAATACTTAAAGATTCGAAAAAAATGAACCTAACCTAGAAAATTCGATGTTCATTATGATTAAAAAAACCAAGTGGTATAAGGAATACATCTGTTCGAACTAATGCTAATATCAGATTCTGCCGACCACTTTCCCTAAATAGTAGGTTATTATAATTTGTGATGCTCGATTACTGCTTTTGGCTAAAATTAAAAAAAATAAATGAACTTGCCACAATCTACGTTCATTACACCTAAAAACTGTACCTCTACTGACTTAGAAATTCGATTTCTTTGATTCAAGAGAGAAAGTTAGTTTCCTAATCTGTGATCTAATTTCTGGCCTGTTTTCAGGTAGTTTTTTTTTCTTCAATTTAATTTACTTCATTTCGATTTGTATATTGTACCAATCCAGTCTTAAATATTAGTATTTTTATTGTTATTCAAATATTGGTGTTATTCCCTTTTCCCCCCTCTTTTCCTACGGCACCCATCAAAAGCCTTAAAATGCGAGCCAAAAGCCGTTCTAAAATTGTTCATAACTTTCAGTGTTTGACCGTCCCTTTTTGCCGCCACTATTGGCTTACTAACATCTTCGGGACAGACCCTGTGTTTTCCAATTCCCGCGCGCACGCAATCATCCGCAATCATCACACTCCTCTCGAAAATCCCTGCTCTGCTAATATGTCACTACTACAGCACATGCAATTATTTGGTATATCACTTATAGATTGAGTGTTTTGGACCGGGAACCCAGTCCCATAAGCCGACCCTAGTCTTGTGCCCTCCGTCCCATCTCCGGCGTTTGCGGCGGAAGCACCTGGGGCTTTTTCAGGATCTGAGGCTTTACCTTAACCTGTGGCTTGAAGGAACTGAGATTCTTGGCCTGTTGTTCCTGGGCCAATGAAGTTGCAGCTGCTCCCGACGTACATTCCGATGATTTCACCAGGCAGCCTCCAGTCAAGTGTAGATCGGCAAACTGCGATACAAACTTCTGGGTGTTCCTCACCGGTATTGGACTCTTTGCGAGCTCCTTGGTCGCCAACGCGCAAGCCTGTAGCCCCTCACCACCACCTCCACTGGAAGACTCCTCAATGTGAAGCACCTCGTCGGATGAAACTTTGGTCATGTCCTTTCCTTCCCCACTTTCCTCGACAATCAACGCAATCTCCGTCGACGTTGGTGTCTTAATACTGCTCTCCTGAGGCTTGACCTCGGCCTTCGGTTTGTCAACCATACCCTTCACGTCCAGCTTCACCTCCTTCTTACCTGTATTCTCGTACACAACCGATTCCGTCGAAAATCGCTCGTTCTTCTTCAACGTACATTGGTTCTGCGCAGCGAATCGCTCCGCCGAGGTCATGTCCTCCAGTTCACTGTCCAAAGATTCCCTGAAACGAACAAACGTTTTAAATGTGCAAACCTCAACAACCACTCATTTCGCTTACCTCGATGCACTGCTGACCCCATCCTTCCCGATTGCTGCCGGTGGCAGATCCATCACCAAATCCGGTGCAATACGGTTCCGACTCAGGATCCGCGAGGTGGTCAAATTCTGATACGAACCCTGCGCGGCTCGCTTCTGCCACAGATCGCGATTGTGCTGGAAGACATTCAACGCCGAAGCCCCAATTCCTGCACCGCCCCCGGCCACCGATAGCGTCAGCTTATTCTCCGACAGACTGAAGCTTTTGGAGTGAAACTTCCGCATGGGCCTTGGCTCCCCATTCTCATCCACGCTCTGATTCATCCCGGCAAGGGAATCACTGAGCCGTTGCTTGGCCCCTTCCTCACCGAAGCTTTTCCCCGACGGGAGCGTGTCACTGCGGCGGTTCAGTATCAGCGAGGACTTGGTGTGCTCCGGGGGATCGCCCATACTGCCCAGCTGGGAGCGGAACTCGATGCCATCTTCCGATTCGTCGTTGCTGGCACAGCCACCGCTGGTGCTGTCCGGGGCCGGGGACTTATCCCGCTGGACGGTGATCTTCGTCGGTTCGGCGTAGATGGGTTCCGACGGTTTCTGAGACTGCAAAAGGAAAGTTCCATTGGTTAGTGCGGGAAGGAAGTAAGACGGAGGGTTCGTTTGTTAATGGTGAGAAGAGGCAACATGAAAGGTGATATACATAGCTAGCTGGGGAAGATGTTAGGCCATAAAACGGAGTGGTTTGAGCAAGCTTCCGTGAAAGGTTATTCCATTGAAAGCTAACGTTGTTGTGAAGGTAAATGGATGTAGCGGGGTTTTCTGGCCAAAATGGAAATATTGTTGAATTATAGTCTGCATATCAAATTAACTTGGACGCGGTTAAAAAAAGTGACAAGTTTGAGTAGCCCTGCATCGTTGATTGGTCTACCAAACACGGTTCTGTATGCTGACTCCAGAAGTGACATCCCCGATAATAGTTCCAAGAATTTTTACAAATTTAGGACTCTAACCTTCAGCGTAAGAGGCGGAAAGTCCGCTACTGTGCACCCATAAGGGAACGTCCATTAATTACGTCACGCAAAAATTGACTTTTTACAACCCCCCCTCCCCCCCCTTGTCACGTTTTTTGTATGGACCTTCAAAATTTTTTGTATGGATCGTCACGTTTTCTCAAACCCCCCCTCCCCCCTTACTGCGTGACATAAGTAATGGACCTTCCTTAACGGGAGAAACGGTTTCAATAGAGCCAGTTGGGAGGCTACTGCCATCTCGATCCAACGCCTCCGGGTTCTGGGCGCAGGGTTGCGGCTTATCATTTTGACTCAGGCATATTCATTTGCCAATATCTCCTTTCAGAGAGTCGATTTGATAATATGATGTATCATGAACTTGTAGTGCATGAGTAGACCTACAACTTTGTCTAACAGTACATTGCTCTAACTCCTATATCTTCGACATGAGAGCGTATATTCACAGTGATCTTCACGATGATAATCGCGTGATCTTCACCGCGAATATCATCGCGAAGATCACTGCGAATATATGCTCTTATTCCTCAGATATAAGAGATAGAGCTATGTATTGTTAGACCAAGTTGTAGGTCTACTCAAGCACCATAAGTTCATCATACATTATATTTTGAAATTGAGCTTCTGAGAAGAGCTATCGGCAAATGAATATGGATAAGTCAAAAATGATAAGCCGCAACCTTGCTGGGCAGCTTTTCAGGTTTCTGAGAAACTACTTCCAGAATCGTGTACTGGTTTACAACACAGAAGCGGGTCAGTAATTTGTCCAAAAGGTTCTATCCTGGGCCGGGACTCTAGAACGCAATGTATGACGAAGCGACTAAAGGTTTCGCGGACGACATAACCCTTGAGGTCTATGGAGAATAGGTCAAGTTAACAGCCACTCACTCTATTAACCTAGTAGAGAGATGGATGCGCTCAAGGAAACAGAAACTAGTCCACCATAAAACAGAGGTTATTGGAAATCGGTGCACCAGGCGACGATTAGTGCAAGGTACTTGGGGATCATGATCGACACAGAGTTGTTCTTTATCAGCCGCGTCAAATAGCTCAGCGGTGCAAGGGAGCAAGCGACTAGTGATGCCTTGTCCATACTATGGTATTGTGGACCAGTATGGGTCACCGCGTTAAGTGCTAAGATCTACCTATGTAGGCTGGATAGTACATGCAGGCTAATGTGTCTAAGAGCGGCAAGCACATACCGCACAGTGCAACGCGACGCAGTTTGCTTCATATATAGTAGGACGTAAAGTGTATCGACCAACGTGGCACAAGAGGTATTCGGAAGACCCCTAGAGTTTCATCTATGGGTCAAATGGCAACGCGAATGGAATAACTCGGTCTCGAGTGCGCGGAATCCGCAGAACATGTGTTCTTCGAATGTCTACACTTCAATGGCGCGACTAATGGCATGATGGCCGTGAGTGGTTGGAACACAACTCTTGTCCAGAGGTTTTGTCAAGACCGGGACATTATGTACAACGTTCTAGATTTCCAAGGCAGATGGTACAATGCCCTGCGGCAGGTCCAAAGAGACTAGCTAACTACTGAAGCCCTAATGTTGTCAACAAGTAGTCCAGGGGTGCGGCTTGGCTAGAGGCACGGGAGGGTTTTTAGTGGGTCCAACCACCCACCCTCCGTCAGCCTCACACTCTGAGATCTTCAGAAATCTGGTTACAGATGTTGCTTCCCGTAAAAAAACATGAGCCTGTTGTTAACCCTCCTCGGGTATCTGACACTTAAGACATTAGGGTCAATATTGACCTGGATTTCAACTCTTTCCAGAATGATGAAATTTCAACCTAGACACAAACCATTTTAAAGGTTATGATCTCAATAATGCATTACTGGTTCCAGTAACATTGGCCGCCGCGAATCTGCTACAAAGGGGAGCAGGTTTTAATTTTGATGTGTGAACAGAATTACATACAGAACATTCCAAACTAGTTGTACTAGTTGTAGAAAGTTGCCGTCTTCGATAAAGCTTCTCAATATGTCATTTATCGGATTTTGATATCATCATATTATTCCCAGATCATGCCACAGAGATGGCGCTACAAACTACATTTTAAATTTTCCGATTGCAAAAATCATCAATTTCAAAAATTCATAACTCAAAAAACGGGGCAATTCCGAAATTTTAATGAGAAAAATTACCACGTAAATTTTTACTGTGGAGGCAAATTTTAAGGAAATGTCGGGAAAATTTCGACCTAAAGCATGGGAAAGTTCCAAAAAAGCGATTGAATTTTGAAGATGAGATATTTTTTAAGTCCGAGTTTCTTAGCTTTTCTTTGGAGTTTTCCTCCACTGTGAATTTTTTTTTATGGAACTTTTTTTGGATAATATATTTCTCATATTTTTGAGAAAATTCCCTTACCATTGGGAAACTTTGTTCTACGATGCTCCGTTCTTTAGTTATGGATTTTTTAAATAGCTTATTTTTTGAAAAACCAAAGATTTCAATGGAAGCTTCCCGAAAAAAAAATGGCAACTCTGAATTTTTTTAATATTTTGCTGTTCATTAGCTCATAAACTTTACTCATTGAACAAATTTCATGAAAATCTGAGACTCTCTTTATCCGCTTTACAACGTTATGATATATATTTAAACATATTCAATGAATGCCCTGGAAGACCAACAGACATTATGAGTTAATCTTAAAAACTAACTTAACTTTGTATAGCCCATAAAGCTACTGCTACAAATGTAGAACTTATGTTTTGACTAAAGGGTGATACGGTCAAAATTTGGTCAAGGGAAAACGCGTGTAAATCGGTGAAATCGTTTATTTAAAAAATCAAATTAAATTTCTTTTTCAAGTTCAATTAGTATAAAATTCAGGAAAAATATTCAGATAGGCTTCCGCTTTTCCAAATCCGAATTGCCGGGCTTTACGCTTGACCCCTGCCATCAGATTTTGTACAGCCACCTTGTCCACCTTCTTCGCCGCAGAAAGCCAGTTTGCCTTGAACTGCTGCTCGTCCTTAGCAGTTTTTTTGGTCTTCTTTAGGTTCCGCTTGACAATAGCCCAGTATTTCTCAATTGGGCGGAGCTGTGGCGTGTTGGGAGGGTTCTTGTCCTTGGGAACCACCTGCACGTTGTTGGCGGCGTACCACTCCATGGCCTTTTTACCGTAATGGTAAGATGCCAAATCCGGCCAAAACAGTACGGAACAACCGTGTTTCTTCAGGAAAGGCAGCAGACGTTTATTCAAACACTCTTTCACGTAAATTTCTTGGTTGACAGTCCCGGAAGCTATGAAAATGCTGCTTTTCAAGCCACAGGTACAGATGGCTTGCCAAACCAGATATTTCTTTGCGAACTTTGACAGTTTCGTGTGCTTGAAAATATCTGCTACCTTTCCCTTCCTTTTGCCGTATAAAACTCCTGTCCCGGAAGCTGCTTGTAGTCGGCTTTGACGTAGGTTTCGTCGTCCATTACCACGCAGTCAAACTTCGTCAGCATCGTCGTGTACAGCCTCCGGGATCGCGCTTTGGCCGTCGTATTTTGTTTATCATCGCGATTTGGAGTCACTACCTTCTTGTAAGTCGATCGTCCGGCTCGTTTTTTGGCTCGATGCACGGTTGTAGACGATACACCCAGCTTATTTGCGGCATCTCGGAGAGATAGGTTAGGGTTTCGCTTGAAACTACCGGCAACTCTCTTTGTCGTCTCAGCGGCTTCCGGTTTTCGATTTCCCCCCGATCCAGACTTCCTGGCTGTCGACAAACGTTCACCAAACACTTTAATTACATTTGTAACGGTTGATTTGGCAACTTTTAGCGATTTTGCCAACTTTGCGTGCGAGTAGCTCGGATTTCCGCGATGCGCGAGCAAAATTTTGATACGCTGCTCTTCTTGCTTGGACGGCATTTTGACAACTGAAGAGTGAATTCCAAAATCAAAATAGGAGCAACATTCTACACACACACACACCTTCATAATGAGGGGTGTTCAGGTTTTTTAAATGCAAAATTGAAAGAAATACGTCAAGTTGATATTGACCAAATTTTGACCGTATCGCCCTTTAACATAAGACTACCACGATTATCCCATGATTCCTGTGGACGTTTCAGAATATTCATTGAATATGTTTGAACAGTTATCGAAGTTTTGTACAGTCTGAACTCAAGTCAGTTTTTATGAGCGTCAACATCTAAGGATATTCTTATAATGACTGGAGACCTTACAGAAGTTTCACTGAATTGAATGCATATCGTCATAGGTTACGACTGTAGATCCTAACTTCTGAACACAAAGACAGTTTTGATGACCTAGAACATCCCAAGATCTCTGATTATGTCTGTTGACCTTCCAGAAAACTAACTTAGATTCTCAGTTTTGAATTCCAGGATAGTTTGGATAACCTAGAAGATTATCTCATAATGTCTGTTGGTCTTCCAAGATATTCAATGAATATATTTGTTGCAACTGTAGGTTCTATGATCTGATCTCAAGAACAGTTTGGATGACCCAGAATATTTCATATTGCTGTATAATGTTTGTTGACCTTTCAGAATATTAATTAAATATGTTTGAATATTTATTGTAACTTTGTATTACCTGAAAAATACTGTTGCATATGTAAATCTTAAGTTCTTAACGCTAAGACAGGATCGGAAAGTAATGAAATATTGACTGTTGACCTTCCAAAAGATTCATTGAATATATTCGATACATTTTCTCGCCATATATAGCCCAAAAAGCTACTGTTACAACTGTAAATCTTATGTTCTGCATTCAAGGACAGTTTGGATTACTCCGATCATCCCAGATTATATCCCGTAATGTTTCGTAATGGCATATATGACCCTTAGTCCTGAGGGAGATAATGTACTGCCCAAGACAAGGCTTAACATTTATGATTTTTCAATAGTATGTGACTCGAAATCAACATTGTTCTCTACTGGAGTTGATGCGTAGATATATTTCCGATCGATTGGGGCCAAAATTTACAAATTGTTTTGAGAAGTGACTGAGATATAAACGCTCAAAACCTAACCACTTTTCGTGACGCTCGTAATGATTTTGTCTAAGGGAAGGTCCATTAATTACGTCACGCAGTAGGGGGGAAGGGGGGGTTTGAGAAAACTTGTCGATCCATACAAAAAAATTTGAAGGTCCATACAAAAAACGTGACAAGGGGGGGGGGGGGGGGTTTAGAAAAGGCAATTTTTGCGTGACGTAATTAATGGACGTTCCCTAATTTGTAACTACCCCAGTATAGAAAACAAAGACGTAGTCCTACGTCAAAAAACAAGCCCATCTGATAACTGCATTTTAAATACTGATGAACTTTGCCGAATACGACATTTCTCTAAAGCTTTAGTTGGCAAAATTGATTGCAGCGCCACCTCTGCAACAAAATCTGGAACCATAGAGAACAGACATCTAACTCGAATCTGAAAAGTGTGTAGGAAATTTAACAGTCACTTCAGAAACACAACACAAGTAGCAAGATCATGGTGGCGCTGCTATCGCAATTTTTTTAAGTTGATGTCAGTGGTAAATATAAATACAGTATGTTATCGTTTTTGGCAACACATATTTTCTGCCTTCTTTGCTTTTTTAGGAAATCGATCTATCGCTTAATGCAATTTCTGATTTCTCTAGAAAATTATTTACGGATCCTTCTAACATGGTTTTTCAAGAAAAAATATCTAAATTGAACTAAAATAAAGGAAACACTTGGTTCATGAGGTCATGTTGCCAAAAACAGAAACCTACTGTATTTGTATTCACCACTGGCTAACGCAACATGCTGTTCGTGCAGCGTTTGTGTTTCTAACGAGGTTTTAACGTATTTTGATTTGAATTCGTACAATTTTTTTTTTCGAGTGTTCTCTGTGCTGGAACTAATCTGATAATGTCAAACATCGGGAAATAACATACTGAAAATTTTTGCCTGCAACTCTCTATAGCATCATATAGCAAAATTAGACTGCAGCGCCATATCTGCGGCAAGATCTGGAATTGATATTATCATGACAAAAGCCGACAAATTACATACTGAGAGGCCTTGCCCAAGACGACAACTTTCTTGAGAGCTTCATTTGAAAAAGATTGACTGCAGTGCACTCTATGTGGCAAGATCTGGAACTAAAAACACGACATATGACATACGGAAAAAAATTGTCAGAGACAGCATCTCTCTAGAGCCTCATCGAGCAAAGATAGACTGCAGCGCCATCTCTGAAGCAAGATCTGTAACTTATATGATCTCAAAATACGAAAAATGGTATACTGAGAAACTTTGCCCAAGACGCCAACTCTCTGGAGCTTCATTTGGAAAAGATAGGTTGCAGCGCCATTTCTTTGCTACGATCCGGAACTAATGTGATTATTTTAAATGTCTTAATGTTACATTCGCAAAAACTTAGCTCACGACGGCAACTCTCTAGAGCCTTATTTGACAAAGATAGACTGCAGCGCCATCTCTGCGGCGCAATTTGGAACTAATCTGATAATGTTAAGTGATTACATTTTACATTTTAAACAACTTTACCAAAGATGGCAACTCTCTTAAGCCTCTTTTGACAAAGATAGACTGCCACACGATTTGGAATCAATATGATAATATCAAAAGACGATTCGTTACGCACTGAGAAACTTTGCTGAAAACGCCAATTCTCTACTGTCAGCCTGGATTGTTTTATATACACTTCTGTTAAAACAGCCAAACTAAAACTTCCTTCCCTTTTGTAGCAGATTCTTGCGGGACCATGTTACCGGAATCAATTTTTGTTTGATCCACTGCAATTTTAAGACTCGATTGAGAACCTTTAAAATGGTACATAAACTTTTACTCTAAGTTAAAATTTCAAAATTTTACGAAGGGTTGAAATCCGGGTCAATATTGATCCTTATGTCTTATGTGTCACTTTTTTTTGTGCAACCATCTTAAACTGATTTAAAAAATAATAAATTATTAAAAGTCCGAAAATTTCTGCCAGATTGGTTTAAAAACTAAAAAAAATAGCGTACATTGAAGTTGCGCCATGCGTCAGAATTGACTCCAATATCGTAGGAAGGTTAATGCTTACTTTGACTTGTAATTGAACGAGAGGAAATTTTACGGATTTGTCAAAATCAATCTTTTTTTTTCTCCGTCTGCGATGCCGAAAATGTTCATACAAAAGCTGAAAGTCCTGGTGTTGCTCGGAACTTATAAACAGCAGCATCACGATGGTCTTTCTGCGAGATAGTGAGGTTGGCTGCGGGCCCTGCGAGCCAACACCTATAAGGATCGACCTGGACCTGGAGGTTACGAATAAGGACTAACGATTGGAAACTGGGGACGTGAAACTGCCGATTTCTCACATTCATTGGATGCACTCGCGTGCTGTCCGTCGGATTGAAGTAGTTCGACATTGTAGCGCTGCAGGAGGTGTGCTGGGAAGGATCCACGGTGCGTACGTTTCTGGATGACTATACCATCTACCAGAGCTGGTGTAATACACACGACCTGGGAACAGTTTTTATCGTGATGGATTAGAAGCATAAGCGGTGATTGGGTGGTGGCCAATCAACCCCCGAGTGAACAGGTTAATAATCAATGGCCGGTTTAAAGACAATAGCACATATTACGGTAGTACCAGTGGCTGAAGAGTCCTGAAGAAAATGAATATATTTTTTAGCTCCGGAAATACTAGCCCACCGGTCCCAAGCTAAATGATTCACCCCTAATAACGTAACTCGCATCTATATTTTCTGTGAAAATAACATAGCAAATCAAAACAAAGCCAAAGATACTAGTACCGAAAGGTATTGAAAAGCGCAAGAGTGTATAGCAAGGTGCTGACTTGAAGGTGTATTTCGAAACTAGGGGTTCTACAACAGTTAACTAATTTCAAATCGCTCGTTTCATATTGATTGTTGGTAGTACTGATGATGACTAAGAAGAATTCTACACGCAGCTGGAGACATTAAGAACATCAATGAGGCTTTCAAGGGTCAGGTTGGTCAGGAGGAGGAGTTTTCAGGGCATATTAGCTGACCAACGACAACGGCCTTCGACTTATCGACTTCGCCGCCTCCAAAAACATGGCCATTCGTAGTACCTTCAAACAGCCTCCCACATCGGTACACCTGGAAGTCAGCAGACCAAACGGAATCACAAATTGGCCACGTTTTAAAAGCTGGTCGACACTTCTCAGACATTACCGACGTTCGGTTCGAACCAATACCTAGTGTTGGTTAAGATGTGTCCAAAACTCACAGTAGTTGCGATATGTAGTTTGGAATGCCCGAATACGGCGTAGTCACGATTTAAAATTATCTATCTTTATTAGAAATAAAGACGAACATTAAAACGTGCTATCGCAATTTATATAGAATAGAATACGTCGTCTCTCTATCGGCCGGTCGCCGACGTTCACACTGACATCTGTCACGCTGACACCTGTCAGCTGATGAGCCCATGTGGCGGAGTTGGTGGGGGCTTCCCAGGGATCTGGCGCACGGAAGAAAAAAAGTACCCATTTGAGCAGTTGCCTGTGGGAAGTCAATTTTGGGTACAGTTGTGTTAACCGACCCGTTGGGTATAAATAACTTACTTTTGGGTAGAATTTACCCAAAAGTTAGTTATTTATACACAGCGGGTCGGTTAACACAACTATACCCAAAATTGGCTTCCCACACGCAACTGCTCAAATGGGTACTTTTTTTCTTCTGTGCGGGCTATTATTTTCTTGTAGCTAACATCTTTTACAACCAAACGTCAGTAGATTCATGTCTCCTTTTATTTTATTAACTTTTTTTTTGTGAATTAAAGTCCAATTGAGAAAAAGTGGTTCCTGTTGCCGTAGAATTGTATCCGTAACTACAGGGGGTGACCGGATCGCGGGAGGGTTGCAGAGTCCGCCTGTGCCGTGGCAGACGGGAGAATTGTGGGAGATGATCAAGACCGGCTTTCAGAACCGGCTTCCTTCCAGGGTTGTAGCAAAAACACCATTCGAACATACGACGGGACGCAAGCCGAGCTTTGAGCATCTCCGGGTATTTGGATGTGAAGCGTACGTGCTCGTGCCACTTTCAAAGCGATCTAAGTTAGACGAGAAATCTATTATGTTTACCTTCGTTGGCTATTCGGAAGACCACAAAGGATATCGTTTCCTTGATTCGGCAACTAATCGTGTTACCATTAGTAGAGACGAAAGATTCATTGAGCTAGGTAATGGCTCGAAACCACTGGATGAAAAAAAGTCTGAAGTCATGTCCAAGAAGTTGGATGACTCCATTAAAATCCCGATTAACTCGTTGGAGGCTGATTGAGTTGCTGTAGAGGATAGTGCAACTTCGGATGACTTTAATGGTTGGAGCTCGAACGAAAAGTCGGATGATTTCTATGGTTTCAGTGACAATGAAGACGGTCGTCAGGAGGATCCAACTTTGCAACGTGATCAACGGATGACAAGAGGCGTTCTGCCGAGACGGTATGAGGATTTTGTTACCGGTATTGCTGAACATTCTTCGGGCGAACCAACGAAAAGCGTTGCAGATTCCGAAGTGGAAGACGGCGATGGATTCCGAAATCGAATCCTATAACCGGAATGGGACATGGGAGCTAGTTCAGCTACCGGAACGAAGGAAGGTGATCGGATCTCGCTGGGTGTTCAAACTCAAGCGTAGTGAAAGAGGATAAGTCGTGAAGCATGTGGCAAGAAGTCAATGGTAGTGAGAACAGGGTGTGTCGACTCAGGAGGAGCATTTATGGCCTCAAGCAGTTTGCACGGAATCGGGAATTGCGGCATTGACGTAATTATATGTCGAACAGTACGAATCAGATCCCTGCTTGTAAATCCGCCGTGATGGTCCGCTGACGGTGTATCTTCTTCTGTATATCGACATTTTGGTAGCGTGTACGCAAGCAGCTGTATTCGAAGCACTTCGAAAAGAATTCGATATTACAAACCTCGACAAGGTAAACATTTTCTGGGTCATGAAGTGCGTTGTTATGAAGGAGTCTACAGTCTACGTTTGACAAGCTACATCTAAACTTTAATAGAGAAGTTCGATCTTAAGGATTGCAATCCTTCTAAATCACTGATGGGCCAAAGCTACATCAACTCGAATAACAACAGCAAACCATTTGTAGACGTTACGCGGTACCGAAGCCTAGTCGGTGCTCTCCTTTACGTACCGGTGAACGCTAGACCGGATGTTGCAGTCAGTGTATCTTTTCTCGGAACAAAAGCCAGTAATCCCTTGTAAATGGACTGGAAAGCGACGAAACGGGTAGTAAGGTACTTGAAGGGAACAAAGGATCTGAAACTGGAACTTGGACCTGGTCAAAAATGGAAACTGGAAGACTACTCCGATGCGGATTGGGCTGGCGACCCGGAAGTCTACAAGTGGATTCGTTTTCTTTTTTGGAGCTGGGCCGATTGCGTGGGTGAATCACAAACAATCCTGCGTGAGTCTATCTTCTATGTAAGCGGAATACGTGGCGTTAAGTGAGGTGTGCCAAGAACTAATCTGGCTAAACGTCGGCTGATGAAGGATCTTGGACAACCACAGCAGTGCACCACAGTACTCGAGATAATCAAAGTCGTTTGAGTTTCATAAGGGGGGTGAGCAATGTTAATGAATGAAAAGAATCTAGAGACGAACTAATTGGTCTGGAGAATCTTCAAGGAACTACAAGAAGCGGATCAAAACAAAATTAAAGAGTAATGAATCTCGAGCCACATGGAGATCGCTGGGAATGAGAAGGTGGACAAGCTAGCCTTTGGAAAGAGCAAAGAGAGGCAATCCTTCTTTAATGGAATCACCCTAGACGATGCTATTCTGGTGAGTAATCGAGAAACGTGGGAAGACTGGACAAGAAACTTTAAAGAAAAGTCGCGATCTAAAGGAAAATGGAATTCTTGCATAACTGATAATCCAAGCAGAAATGTATGGTTCAAAGACGTTAAACTGAATCCAGATGAAATCAGAACGATAAGTCGACTGAGTAGTGGGCACATGCTAACGAAAGATAGACTAGCCACTTCGCGGTGAGAACGTGACGACCTATGCGATTTTTTACAAAATGAATTCCTTGGACAAATTTCTTGAAAATGAAAAGTCGCTCAAGGAAAAGTGCCACTTCTATTGTAAAGGGGAACTCCCCTCCCGTACAATTTCGTGGTAATTAACTACGATTAAGTTAGCATTCTCGAGAAAGAAGTCTTCGTTTTCGTTTGCGACATTGGCCCTTATGAAAACTCCATGTCGGCCTGTCTTCTCGACTGGCTAGGACCATTGTTGGTCCATTTCACCACAGTTGTCTTGATGTTGTTGTTTTAGTGAAACATGAAAGTGATTTAATTGGTTCTCTTTGTTTGTGTTGTCTGTCTGTCTGTCTGTCTGCAGAAACGAAAACTACTGAACCGATCGGCGTGAAATTTTGTGTGGAGAGGTTTATGGGGCCGGAAAAGGTTCTTATGATAGTAAAAGACCCCTCCTATCTCTGGTAGGGAAGGCCCCCATAGAAATGAAACACATATTTTTGCATAACTCGAGAATTAATCAAGCAAATGGAACAAAATTTCGCAAGTGACGGATTTTGAAAGTAAGACCCCTCCCCGTTTGGAAATAGAGGTTCCCACACAAAAAACAATCTGCATAGCTCGAAAACTAATCAAGCAAACGGACCCAAATTTGGCATGTGGAGGTTTTTGAAGGAGAAAAATATTAACACAGAGGTTTGAAAGCCCTTCGCCCTCTGAAAGAGAAGAAGAGAAGAGAGAGGCTTCCAAACAAATTAAACACAAATTTGCATAACTCGATAACAAATCAAGCAAATGGATCTAAATCTGTGTAATTAAGGTTTTTGAAGGCAAGAAATGCTTCTATGAAGTTTTAAGACCCCTCCATCATCTGAAAGAGGGGGGCTCATATATGAATGAAACACAGATTCCTGCATAACTTTAGAACTAATCAAGCAAATGGAACCAAATTTGGCAAGTAGCTGTTTTTGAAAGCAAAAAAATGTTTCTATGGTAGTTGAGACCCCTCCCTCCTCATAAAAGGAGGGCTCCTATACAAATGCAACAATGTTTTTTTCATAACTCGTGAACAAATCAAGCAAATGGAACAAAATTTGGCATGAGGAAGTTTTTGGAGACAAGAAATGTGTCTCCGGTAGTTCAAGACCCCTCCCCCTCTCGAAGGGAGGGGGGCTCTCATACAAATGAAACACAAATTTTAGCATAACTCGAGAACTACTCAAACAAATGAATCCACAGTCGGCATGTTTTGACGGCAATGATGGTATAGTGGTTTGAGACCCTTTCCTCCTATGGATCACCGTCGATCACCAAAACTGAACTGAAGAAAAATGAATAAATGGCTATTTTAGTGACCAGATACTGAAAAAAGTAGTCGTTGAGAAGGACCCGTAGCTTGTGCCGAAGTTGATCACGAATCAACGCCAAAGTTCGAATTTTCATTCGAAGAGATTAAAATTTGACGAACCCATGAAGCATTTTTAACTCTTCTTCTAAACCAAACAGATTTTGACACAAAGATTTGGCTTTACAGGTACAATAATGATCTAATAATTAAGCTCCAGGAGCTACTAAAGTTACCCGCATTACCAAAGATACCCCGTTAATGGATACACTTACTTTATGAAAGATGTATAAATGCTATATATCAAGAACAGTTGAAAACAAACCACGCGAGAAACGTGCAAACACAATGCAATATCTTATTGTTAATATTCACTAAATACAGTCTTATAAATCAAATGCAATTGAACATTTCTAGTACAATACCGTATACATTCTTATTAACTATTTTTTTTCAGTTTATAAAAATACTTTCCATTCACCCTTTTTTGTTTGATCTTAACAAAGTATTCTAAGCTAACGAAAGAAATGGGAATGAAAACATAAAACCTAAAGCTGTTAAAGCCACATAATTAGAAAGTGAAAAGAAACTTGAGGAAAGAAAAGTTGAAAGTTAATGAGAACATAGAATTAGCTAAAATACTTCAATTGAAATCATACTAAACCAAAAGCAAAGAAGAAACAACATGTTACTCAACATACAAACACACAAGCAAACAATATTAGTAACTAACTTTACCACTACAGTAAGCAACAACATACGCAAAGAAACACAGGAAAAGAAACGTATTCTCACCTCAACTGTTGGAAGTTGGAATCCACTTTTTCGTGTCAGCTCAATGAGAAAAGAAAACGAAAAACGAAAAACGAAAAACGAAAAAAAAAATCGAACATATGGAACAGAAAAACGAACGAAGAATCAGCAACGAAACGAAGGACGTACCTTTTCACACTGATACTGATGTTGTTTGTTATTTCGTTCTCTAGGGTGTCATGGAAACATATTTTTATAACTCTAGCATTCCTTCTTACGAAGAGAGTAAACTTTATTTGCTGTTCCTCTAGTGGTCGAATATAAATTGCTTAACGATTAAGGAGAAGATTGTGTGATAAAGTCATATTTAATATGACCGACGATTGATTACATCTATTTTCAATGCAACGCAGCAAACTAACTTCACAAGATGGCTACCTCAATTTTCTAACACTCGGCAGTGTTTTCTAAACCGTAAAAAGTAGAATAGCTTCCAGTAGAAAAAAAAATCACTAGATTACAGAGTGACCCAGCCCAGTCCTTGATTCCGCTTTACTTGGTTAGTGTTCGCTCGGAGGAAGACTAAATACATGGAATAGATTTGAAATGGAAAATCGGCTCAAAAAACCATTCTCAGCGAGTTGAGGTTAATTCTAGTTGTACGCAAAACCTAATACACGCAAAAAAAAAACAAATTATAGTACAAACAAGCACTGAGCTAAAGGCCACATTCAACGAACATGCAATCGTAGGATAGCTAACTAGGAGTAATTAAAAGATCGTCATCGCTTAGAAGGGAAAACTTATCGAACTTCCTACACTGAACGAAAATAACACCTATAAACACTGATAATCTAACACAAATTTAAAAAAAAATGGGACACATTTTACACAAATTAGCGCCGCGATTTCGATTCTTATTAGCGGCCGGGCAAAGCGGAAAACGCAAAAAAAACACGATAATGAGGAGTTTTGTTCGCTCGAAAACAAAAACAGGTAGTTAACCGAAGAATAAGCGCAGGCGCTAATGCAATCAAACAGTGGTCTCCAGTACCTCGAATGTGAAGTGGGTCATGTCCTCCAGAAATTCGGCCGACGTCTCGAACGAGTGCGGTTCGTCGTGGTAGCTGTAGGTGGATCCCTTCAGATCCACCGTGTCGTAGTGGATGTAGTCCGGATCCTTCAGCAGATCCGAGGACAGTTTGTCCCCGATCAGAGGATGAGCCGTCGGAAGCGGAGGTTGATGGGTGACCTGGGTGTTGATCGGTGCCAGAGGTTGCGTTTGCTGCTGAATGGTTTGATACTGTGGATGACCGGGGGAGGCGGACATGCCGCCGCTACCGTTCGGAGGACCGCCGACACTCGTTCCACCTCCACTGCTTCCGCCACCGACTCCTCCTTGGGTGGTTGTGGTGCTGACGGTCGAACCGGTATAATCCGATCCACAGGTGATGTTAGAGAGCGTGTTGGAGTTGTTGGTGCAGATCGAGAGCTGGCTGTTGATGGAGATGTTACCGCTGGGACGGCGCTTCCGGACCGATTCCTCGGAGCTGGATGACTTCAGGTGTTCGCTCTTGTCCCGGTCCTCGTCCCTGTTGGGGTGATAAAGGGTTGGAAATGTGGAATTAATGTGTGTTTGTGAAATGGTGCAGTGCATTATGTTTGGGGAATTTTGTCAAAATTAAATGTGATATTCCTGCACTCCAGATGTCCAAAAAGGGGAAAAATAATCAAGCATTGCAGGGAGAGCCACTGGACTAAGGTCCGGAAGAAAGATACGAATAGATCTATAAAGGAAAACAACAAGCGACAGGTGCTTGCGCGTAACCACGGAGAGGCGCTCATCGCCAAGACCAAGGCGTCGGAGTACTCCAAGGTCTTGAAAGCGATGCGCAGGGATGCTAAACTGGCGGGCCTAGGCACCGATGCGCGGAGTATACGCCGCACCCGCACCGGCGAGATGATCCCGGAGCTCGAAAAGACGACAGAGCTAATGGGCCCACCTTACAGAAACCTGGTAGAACAGCCCTTAGGTAAAGGTGTGGAGGTACGCGCCATCGACCAGCTGACGATCGAGTGTCAAAACCTGGATGAGATCACCGAGGTAGACGAGATCTCCACCGCATTGAAGGAACAGTGCAACAATGAGGGTAGCGGCAGCCTACGCGGACGCGGCGTTGAAAGTGGCGAAGGTGAAGGTGGGATGGCCAGTTAACCTGCACCAGCCGCCGAAGGTATTCTCTAGATGCCTAGAGAGCGGGCACATGTCCTGGGAGTGCAAAGGCCCAGATAGGAGCAACATGTGCAGAAGGTGTGGAAGCACAAGGCACGGGACTGCAAGGGTCCCCCAACTACTTGATGTGTGCCTGGAAACCGGAAGATAAGCATGTCATGGGGGAGAGGGGGTCAAGTGCCCAGCCGCTAAAGATATTCCAACGAGCCAATCGTAATACAGGTAACCCAACTTAAACTGAACCATTGTGAGGCCACCTAGCTACTGCTGTGTCAGACAGTTCGCGAGTCAGCATCGGATATCGCCATATTATCCCATACCACATCCCAGCCGGCAACGGCAACTGGGTTGCGGACAGGTTCAATATGGCGGCATTATGGACGACGGGCAAGTACCCGGTTCGGGAGGTTGTGTCTTCCACAAACAAAGGCTCCACGGTGCGTTCCTCTCATGAAGCGTTCCTCTGCAGCTGCTATGCACCGCCAAGATGGTCGATCATATGACACTGAGACAGTGAGCTAATTGGCCTAAACCCGTTGGTAATAGCGGGGGACTTTAACGCTTGGATGCTCGAGTGGGGGAGCCGCCTTACCAATCCCAGGGGCCAGATTTTTGTGAAAGCCTTGGCTAGGCTGAATGTAGACCTAGCCAACGTAGGTACATAGAGTCCTATCACAGACACGGAGCGGAATCGATAATCGATGGAACCTTCAGCAGTCCTAGGCTGCTTAATAATTGGGGGTGGATGATGGCTACACCCATTGCGACCACTTGGCGGTTCGTTAATGTATCGTCCACAATACAAGGCAACGTACGGAAGGAGAAGCATCCACTCCATTCGCCCGCAGATGGAGGGCGTCCTAAGTTGACGTAGATACATTTAAAGAGGCGCTTGAGAGGGAAGGAATCTTACGCGAAACCCAGGAACTTTGCGGTGAACGACTCGTTATGTCACTTACACGAGCGTGCGATGTGACCATGCCGAGAGAAGTAAAACTGAGGAGTGGAAGATAGCCGGTGTATTGGTGGACGGAGTCGATCGCTGACCTCCGAAGAACATGCCTCCACGCAAGACGGAGGATGCAAAGAGCGCGTCCCGACGCCGATAGAATCGAGCGTAGAGGGGCGCTAGTCGCCGCGAAGGCCACACTAAAGAGGTAGATGAAGCGAGCGAACCTGCTTTGAGGGCCTGTGTCAGAAGGTCAATACGAATCCGTGGGGTGACGCCTATCGGGTAGTAATGGCCAAAACCAGAGGGGCGGCGGCTCCGACTGAGCAATCAAAAGAGCTGCTGCATTAATGATATACTGTAATAATCAATCCTAGAGGGTTTGAGCTGTTTAGTGGAATACCTGTAACTAGAAATTAGAAGAAGAATTATTATCTTCTATTTAATTCCAACTACCTTTGCTTATCTTCGACAGATACGCGTATTTCGTCTACAATGTGCAGAATTCTTCGGTGTCTCGTACTAATAACTCGACTTGTAATAATCAGCTGTTCAAACGTCATCCGGAAGCAAAAGTGGGCGCATTAAAGTCCTACTTAGACTTTCTGGTACAATAATAGTTCAGATTTTTGCAACTGCCGGTTGCCCCCGTCTCGGTAAAACCTTGGCAGGGCTCCAAGTGCGTTCCAAACCCACTACCTTAGTAGTGGAAGAAGGCTAAGTTGACTCAGTCTTGACTTGCGCTGATCTGACTCTGAACTCGGTACCCCGGAGACCGGTTGAACTCTATCATTGCGTCACTGCTTGCAAACATGACGCAAGCAGCGCAAGAGGTGGTCCAACGACTAGAGAGATGGCAGAGCAGCAGCAAAATGTGTGGAGTCTATTGCCACAACCCTCGCGAGTGAAAGTGGCAAAAAGGCTTGTGGACGAGCCCTACAATAACATAAATAAGAGTCACAGCTTGCCAAAGACATCAGGAAGATGGTGGCGGAGTTCCGTGGAGCTATCAGATCAGCCATTAAGGAGTTGAAAAAAGAGGTGCAGAGAGCTGAATCAGTTTCGAAATTGAATTGGTAGCAGCCAAGACTCGGCAGCAGCTCGACAGACAAAACCAGGCGTCGGAAAAACACCACAAAGGTGGTCAAGGTTAGCTCGCTAGCTTACTCGCTAGATACTCAAGAGCGTCAGATCTTCACCGGCGAAGAAAAACCAGAGGCATCCCAGAAACATAGAGGTACCATGGGTAGACGCATCGACGTAGGGTTGAGAGACGAAGCGATCGAAGGGGACATCAACAACGGTACTCCCGAAACTCTCTGGCATAACTCCGGGGCCGAAAGGATAAGAATAAAGACTCTAGTCCGTAGTTCGTACGACGAAGCGGAGACCTCAGCATTATATTATTTCGCAGTGGCCGAGAACGAAAATTCAAGTCGATATTTTCAAGAATCGCCCCGCAATCAATTCTGCCTTGTAGGGCGTCCGCGATGATCATTGCGTTGTTGACGTCCCTTCTCACACGCAAAATTTGCAGGTTGATCAGACGGCAACGGTTTTCGTAGCTGGGCAATCGGAACCGATCCCTCCAAGGTAGTCTTCGGAGAGCGAAACGAAGAAAGCGACGTTGAACCGATTCAATTCGTTCTGTACCGTTGTTGTGATAAGGGCTCCAAACGGCAGAACAGTACTCCAGCGTGGACCTCACAAGAGAGCTGTAGAGCGATTTCAAACAATAAACGTCGGAAAATGTTTTGGCTATTCTAAAGACGAGTCCCAGCATTCTTGATGCTTTAGCAACGACGTATGAGACATGCTGCTTATAATTTAGTTGTGTATCCAAAATCACCCCGAGATTCTTCACATGACTCACCTATTGATGATCCAAGCAGTTCATAATGGAAGATTATCGGCTGCTTCTTCCGCGAAAACCGGAGGAGTATCTCAATGTCTTGCGAAACATAAGACTTGCTTCAGACCTGAAGTCGCTTGATGCGGACGTTCATAAAGTCAGGCGCACCCGAAAGGAAGATATGATCTTCGAGCTGAAAAAGGATTCGAAGAACAAGAGCTCATCTTACAAAGAGTAGATCCAGAAGATTGACAAGGCTGAGGTAAAAGCTATGACCGCTGAAGTGACTCTCCAGTGCGAAAATCTTGATGAAATCATCACTGAGGAAGAGGTCAAAAAGGTCTTCACAGAGGCATGTGAGATGGGCTAAGTCGAAATGACTGTTCGTCGTGGCGTGGCCCAAAACTGCAAGTACTGTACGAAGACAACATGCTTGATCTGTGTCAACAAAAAAAAAAGGCAACAACGACGTGACAGCACGGCAAATGTGGTGGCAATCCGTGTCTGAACCGAAGGGCGATATCGCTATCATCTCGGAGTGATACCGAGTCCCACCTGAGGATGGTAACTGGATAGCTGGATAGCCAAATCAGCGGCGATATAGGCGGGGGGTAGATATTCAAGAAGTAGCGTATATTCAAGAAGTAGCGCACTGTACGGAGGAAGGCTTCGTGATCGCCAAAATCACCGGGGTCTACATGTGTAGCTGCTACGCGCCTCCACGATGGACGATAGAGCAGTTCAACACAATGCTGGACAAGCTAACGGAAGAGCTCATCGATCGAAGACCGGTCGACATCGCCGCCGGCTTCAATGCTTGGGCGGTGGAATGGAGCATTCGTTACACCACGAGGGGACGTAGTTTAATGGAAGCTCTAGTAAAGCTAAATGTAGACCTTGGTAACGAAGGTACTACCAGCACATATCGTGGGGATGGCCGAGAGACGATCGTCAATGACACTTTCTGGAGTCCAGGGGATCTCTAAACGAAGAACTTTTTCTCACAAGCGTTCGTACAAAAAGTCGTTCGTTTCGAGATCCAAAATACGGCCCCAGAACTGGCGTGAAACATGAACTGTGGAGAGAGTGAAGAATATACCCAAAGCAATCGTCAAGAGAACCGGTACGGGAATCGGAAACGGGAGGCAGATGAAGCCAACGTAGAACTTTGACAAGCACGTGTTCATCAAGGAGCTTCGTTTTGAGAAATATGCGTTGGATCTGAGTGTGGAAGGGCTGACAGCAGTAATGGCGCGAGCGTGCGATGCAACTATACCGAGGAAGAAGAAACCGTGAAACGGTCGCCAACCTGCCTACTGGTGTAACACGACCATAGCAGAACTACGTGCCAGCTGTCTCCAAACCTGGAGGAGAAGTTAGAAATTACTAGGAAATAGTGGCAAGAAGAAGCCAAGAGCCGCGCTAAAAAAAGTAATCAGACTCAGCAAGAAAACCTACCTCGATGAGCTTTGCAACGAGGCCAATGTGAATCCCTGTACCCTCTGAAAGGTACCCAGAGAAGAAGATGGTAAAGCTTGTTTGCGACAAAATCTGAACACCCCTAAACACGTATATATCTGGAAATACTTCATCAACGCGTGAAATATTTCGCAGACTGATGAACGTTTGTCTGTTCATTGCGTAAAATCAATTTTTGGTGATACTATGAGCTCTGAGATCGAAGATGGCGTCGAAAGAAGAGCAAGTGCGAACAGCAATTGTGTACGGTCGAAATTAAAATCCGGATCTGTCAGTAAGAAAACTTGCAAAAAAGCTTAGTTTTCCTGCAAGCACTGTCCATAACGTTCTTAAATCTTTCGATACACATTTGACAACAGCCAGGAAGGCTGAGAGTGGAACAAAAACTGATCTCAGGAACCACCAGAAGGACTCGAAGGTGAAGCAAATATTGCAGAAGAGACCAGATCTTTCGGTACGTACTGTGGCTAGAAAAATAGAAACGTCCCCAACTTTCGAACATACTTCCAAGCACCGGCAAGGTATGAAGTCGTTCAAGGTAAAAACTGTACCGAAACTGTAATGATGAACAGAATGTGATGGCTAAAACCCGGGCTCGCAAGTTGTATCGCGAATATTTGACGAAGTTTTCCTGCGTGATAATGGACGATGAAACTTATGTGCTGGAAGACTTTAAGCAGCTTCCCGGAATGTCTTATTATACTGCCATGCATCGGAACTGCATTGAGGAGCATTTGATGACGAAGAAAAAGGCCAAGTTTCCTCAACAATATTTGGTTTGGCAGGCAATGTGCAGATGTGGTCGAGCAAGCCAAAGCTTCATCACTACTAGAACTGTAAGCAAGGAAATATACTGTGACGAATCCCTAAAGAAGCGATTGTTACCATTCCTACCGTGACGCTTCCCCAATATTCTGACCTGATTTGGCATCTTTTTACTACGCTAAAGCTGTTTTGGAATTGTATAAAGCGAATAGAGTCCATGTTGTACCGAAAGAGGCGAATCCACCTAACTGCCCGGAGTTGCGACCCTTCTAGCGGTACTGGGCTCTCATGAGAAGAGATAACTCTCTCAATACAAACAACAAACTACAACTTCAGAAAAATTTCGAAAATCTTGCACAAAAGCAGCTAAATCGGTTGCAGAGAAGTCTGCACAGACCCTAGTGGCTGGAGTAAACTCAAAAGAAGAAGCTCGGATCACGGACGACTAACTAATCTCGGTGGAAGAAGCATTGGAAGAAAGGAAAGCTCCAGCGTTAGACGGCATTCCAAATGAAAACAGCAATCTCGGATATGTTCAGAGGATGAAAACTGAAACCGAAAACCGAAAACAGAAAGAGTAATCCTGAACAGGCTTCCGAGATACACAGAGAGTTAAAATGATCTTCTAAACATGTAGTTAAGTTTCCAAAGTGGTAGGTCAACAGTGTATACCATTGGAATGGTCGTAGAAGCAGCAAAGACGTGGTTATATATACTGCATCGTGGTCACCTTAGACGTAAAGAATGCCTTCAACGGAGCAAGCGATCGCCAGTTCATTGCACATCATGGGGGGATCTATTCTCGGCCCATCGCTCTGGAATGCGATGTACGATGGAGTGATGAAGCTGAACCTTTCCAAAGACGTGAAACTCTTAGGATTTGCGGATGATGTGGTGCTAGTAACAGTCACAGCAGCATCTTCTTGGGGAGCTTGGTGTGTGAAATGAACTATACGATAGGAAGTGCCCTGCCAGTAGTTGCCATCCAGGGTGAGATAGGTCTCGTCGTCCATCACCGCCGCCACATCGTGATTCGCCGGGAAAATCGAGTTGACCATCTTATTCAGCCGCTGCCGCTGCGTCATTGCCTGCAGCTCCGAAACCAGTGGATGTGACTTCCGCTTCCTGACATGTATATTCATGTTCGCCAGGTACTTTTTCACTGTTTTGGACGGTTGAACCGACCTCCCGGCCAAGCGCACGCAGCGATGTAGTCACTTTTCCCTCGGTTTTCCTCTTCAGCATCTATTGGAGCTTCTTGTTGCTCAGCCGTCGTCGGCAGTCCAGAACCGAGCTTTCTTTCGATGCTCTGATTTTTGTATAATAGTGCCAAGATGTTGTATATGCCGGAACGGGCGTATCCGTTTTTGAACGCACACACTTCTGAACGGAGTTGCTTCACTGTTTTTGCCATCACGGTTAGAGTTCGACTGAAAGAGCTGTCAAATGTTGTCTGCTGACTCATGGGTTGCTAAGATTTATGCTGCATGGGAAGTTTTGTCAGTGCGGGTGAAGGTAAACCCATGAAAAATCGGCCATTTTTCTCAATATTTTTAAACGCAAATGTTAGTAATTGGTGAATCACGAGAAGAGGTCGAATTACTTGCCACGGAGGCGATAGACATGTTGGAAGACTGGATGTGAGTGAAGAAGTTAACGTTAGCGAATCATAAAACCAAAGTGGTGATGATTAGAAACCGGAAGGTGCATCAACACTGTCTTCATTCCCTTAGCAAAACATCGAACAACCCTTGGGAAACATAAGCATCAATACGAAAAGGTACTCACTTGATCTTAAGCGAAATATATTTGTCCGGAATCAAGCCAGTTTTTCCATTGACCGTTCCACGCCACCAATCGTTGGAAACCTAAAACATAATAGAGAGTAGTTAGTTAACCTCCAAAAACTAAATCATCCGTTCGACTCCCTTACCTGATTGTACAGTATCACATTGTCTCCCTTGCGCAGCGAGAGTTCCCGTTCCGAACGTGCATTGAAGTCGAACTGTACGATCGCCTCGAAGGTGTCGGATTCATCCTCCGAAGGATAAACCTCCGAGTCCGGATCCTCAGAGACCTGTTCTGTTGGCGAGTCACCTACGTCACTGTTTTCAAAAGCAAAATCAAATTGTATTAATTGACTTCAGAATTTCAGAACCGCAAAAAACCTACTCCTCAAACGGTTCCGACGAGATGAACTTCTCGTACTGCATGCCACCGAGATCCTTCTGGAACAGCTCCGCGTGGTAGACTATGATGTTTTTGATCAACTCATTGACCTGATTCTGATACTGGACCTGATCCTTATCCTCGGGAGCCGGCATCAGAGTGGGCCCGAAACAGATGGCCAGATTGTACGCATCCATCATGTTCTCGTCCGAGTATTCCGACAAGCTGTGGAAAATGAGGTTAGTTTGATAGCGCATCGCTTGACAAAGGGTTGAGGGAACTTACTGGTTCAAAAATGCAAACAGATACCGTATCACGATGACAACGGACCTTGGCAGACTCTGGAAGAACTTACGAATTCCCAGCACGATTTCATGTTTCGATTCGAGTTCTGTGAGGGAGAAAATGTGATGCCTTAGCCATTCTTGAGGTCCCTTCTCCGCCTCCACATAAAAGATACTCACGTGCCAACGAGACAAAGTGATCGAAGTAGATCAGCGGGAAGAGCGGCTCCCGCAGTTCGCGTAGATACAGCTTCAGTACACCGGCCACCGAGTTGATGTCCGAAGCGTCGGTCATATCCGAGAGTGGGTCGTCCCCACGCTCGAAACCTTCCTTAAAGTTACTTATTTCTACTTGAGATCCAGACACCCGGAAGATACCCTGATGGTGAAGTCCTGCGGATAGAGCGAAACGTCAATAAGTCTCCCGCACCGCCAGACGAAGTAGACGACTTACCAAACAAATTGATGACCCGAATGCAGCTTCTTAGTATTAGTGGAATCTCTTCGCCGGTGGCTTCCAGGTATTCCTCCAGCGAACCACCGAACAGCTTCGGTCGGCCGGATTTGTTCATCCGCCCGATACGCTTCCGCTTCGGAACGTTCGACTTGGTCAGCGTGTCGGTTTTGACGGCCGAATCCTTAGTCAGGGCGCTCCGCAGAAATTCTGCCTTCGAGTCGAGCCGTGCTATTCGTGATGTAGCGAGTATGTATTCGCGAATTTTCTGTGAAGAGAATTTTTTAAGTCAATTTGAGAGTTATTGAAAAAGCGTTTCTAGCACTAACCGTGATGTAGAACTCTTCGATTTCGTTCTTGTCCGACCGCAGTTTGAGGGAAGCGTTTTCCGGTTTGGCGAAACCGAGAGCTCCATCCCCGAATGCCGTACTGCAGTCGTAGTCCTTTGTGTTGAGAATTTCCAGCAGGTTGATTTCGGCCGTCTCCAGGGTCTTCCATATTTCCTCCGATTCCATCCGGAGATTGTTGACCCGCTGCTCCAACTGAACCAGGCGGGATTCCATTTCCTGGTGCAGGGCCTTCTGCAGCTCCGGTTCGATGTCCTCTTCCTGACCTTGGAATTCTAGCCGCTTGGGAATCATGAACGCTGCACTGTGCTGTTCGAGGAACTTCTGCTTGTCGGCTCGGCTGTCCATGGAATTGATGATGTGCGACAGAGTGTCTGTGTTGTGCAGGACTGCGCGGCAGCGGCCTTGATCGGCCGAAACGTGCATCAACAGCGCTCGGGAGACGACCGAGTGGAATCCGAGATCCATGCACTGTTGGTGAAAGAAGGAAGTATGATAGAATGTTACAATTATGGGGATAAGGGATGGATACTTACATCGATCAGATCGCTCAGATCTTCCACGAAGTACTTGTGGATGGTCGTGTTGGACGCCTCCAAGCACAGCTGGTACTCGTTCTTCGCCTTGAGGGCCTTCAGTCTTGCATCGGTGTACTTGTTCTTGCGTTTGAGAACTTCCTTCTCGATGAGCTTGTACTTTTTGCTGCGTTCCAGTTTCTCCTTGGGAACGCTCTGCTGCAGCTTCATGCGTTGGTTTTCGGCGGCGCGGAGCTTCTTTTCCGCCTCCTTGGCCTCGGTTTGGTACGTGTGGTAGGTTTTCATGTTGGTGTGCAGCTCCTGCAGGATGCGCAGTATTTCGACGTGTGTTTCGAAGCCAATTTCGCGGCACTGGGGGTGAGAAAGGGTGTGGGGTTAGTACTGAAATTTTAGTGGTTTGCAAGGTTTCAATGAAAATTCTTGTTTCACACGAAATGGTTGAACATAAGTAAAGCAAAATACATGAAATTATCTATTCCTATAGGTCCACAAGAAGACAATGCAAGTTTATCTTCGAGGTGATAGATAATTTCGGTCATCTTGGTTCATTGGTAACCGCCGACAACAACACCAGCAGAGAGATGCAAAGACGCATTATCTCTAGAAACTGTGCCTGCTTTGGTTTCCAAAGGGTGCTACGACCGAACAGAGTTCGCCACACTACGGAGTTGACCATGTACAAAAAAAAAGATTCGGCCGGCAGTCCGCTACGAGCCCGAAACATGGCAACGGTGGAATGCAGATGGAAGCCGGAACGCGGAGACGGCGAATGAACCAGAAATTGCATGAGTTGCTAAGAGAATCTCCCATCGCTCATAATGCAAAATGTTGTCCACTATGGTGGGCTTGGCACCTCGTAAGGATGTCGGATGGCCTGGGGAATATAGTCCTCGAGAACTAGCCGACTTGTACCAGAAGAAGAGACCTACATCAGGTTGATTGATCAAGTAGAAAATGACCTGCAGACCCTCCGTAGACTGCGGGGTTGGCGAAGTGCAGTTATGGACAATGTGATTTGGAGACAAAATTTGTATCAAGCATCCGAAATCAATTCCATAGCCAGACTTGTAAGGTAAGTAGAACAAAGAAGCTTTTGCAGATAATCAGGAGAATCGTCAGCAGAATTCTTCTAACTTCTATATGTGTTCAGTGTAACTGCGCTAGTCGTTCAATGGTCTCAATACTGGTTTAAGCTATGTTTTTATTGTAATTTAGATACACACAGTTCTTTAGAGATCATTATTTACACATTTTTATGTTATTAACATTCGACGAACCAGAACTTCTAAACTAAATTTTTGAATTACTTCAAAGTTTTAGAAAACAAATACAAATTTTATGTCTTTCACAAATACGAGTGTCTTATTCATTTCCACAACTTTGTACAGCTTCTGAACTATTATACGACTTCTAGTTGTCTGGAAGATCAAGAGGAAGTAATGAAGAACTTTGGAGGAAGTTCAGGAGAACTTCGGATGAACTTCAGGAGACCTTCTAATGAGTTTCAGAGCAACTTCGGAAGATTTTCAGTGGAAATTCGAAAAAAGTTAAGAATCAGCTCGAAGGAAGTACAGAAGTCAAGGGTTACTTCAAAGAAAGTTCGGAGGAAATTCAGTTGAATGTCAGAGGATGATCAAAAGAACTTCGAAAAAACTTGAAAGTACAAAATAACTTCGGATGTAAATCAGGAGAATTTCTGAGAAAGTTCAGAAGAATTTCGGAAAAGGTTCAGGAGAACTCGGGAGGAATTTTCGAAGATTCCGAACTTCGGAATCCGAGATAGAACTTCGGAAAAAATATGTGGAACTTTGCATGAAGTTTAGAAGAATGTCGAAGGAAGTTCATTAGAACGTCAGATGAAGTTCAGGAGAACTTTAGTAAAACATCAGGAAAACTTCGGCGAAAGCGCGAATGAACTTGTGAGGAATTAAAGGAGAACTTTGGAGGAAGTTCAAAATAACTTCGGAGTAAGTTTAGGAGAACTTCGGAAGAACTTCAGGAGAACTTCTAAAGAGTTTCAGAGCAACTTCGGAAGAATTTCAGTGGAACTCCGACGAAAATTCAAGAGAACTTCGGAGAAAGTTCAGAAGAATATCGGAAAAGGTTCAGGAGGGGGAAACTCGGGAGGAATTTCCGAAGATTTTCTTAGGATTTTCAGGAGAATTTCTGTGAAAGTTAAGAAGAACTTTGAAGTATGTTCAGGACAACTTCAAAAGAGGTTTAGTAGAACTACGGAAAAAATATGTGGAACTTTGCAAGAAGTTCAGTTGCACTTTGGAAGAAGTTTAGAAGTATGTCGAAGGAAGTTCATTAGAACGTCAGATGAAGTTCAGGAGAACTTTAGTAGAACATCAGGATAACTTCGGTGAAAGCGCGAATGAACTTGTGAGGAAGTAAAGGAGAACTTTGGAGGAAGTTCAGAATAACTTCGGAGTAAGCTTAGGAGAACTTTGGAAGAACTTCAGGAGAACTTCTAAAGAATTTCAGAGCAACTTCGGAAGAATTTCAGTGGAACTTCGGAAAACGTTAAGGGTCAGTTCGAAGGAAGTACAGAAGTTAAGGGTTACTTAACAAACTTCATTGGAAACTAATGATATGTTTGGTACAATGTTCTTAGAAGCTTGAAGGAACCTCAATAGAAGTTCTAGGGAGCTTCACTGGAGGTTTGGAGGAACTTCAGTAGAAGTTCAGGCTGATTTTGATAGAGGTAATGGAGTGAGTTGAGGGAGACTTTTGCAGAAAATTAGGTTCACTTTTTCATAAGTATAGGAAGTTCAGGAAAACTTTGGTAGGAGAATAATGGTACTCAAATAGGGTCATTAGATGTCGGGAACTCGTTCGACGACACGGTGATTCATTGATTTTTTTTTAAAGAAAAATTCCGTGTTTTCCCACAAAGTCAAAATCATCAAAATGATAGAATCAATGCATCGATCCAGAACATCTCTTCATCAATCCGAGCATTTCAACGACTTCAAAATTACACATCCGTGATGGAGAGCAATATCCTCGGAAGGTCGATTCATTCTACTTTTCATAACATAGGGTGTTAAAATCAATGCCAATTACTACCTCAACTATGTTTTGAAAGGAAATTTGATGAAAAATGCCTCCAGAGAGACACACTTCAAGAGATTTTGGGAGGACGTTAAGGAAAACTTCGGATGAATTCCAGAGCAACTTTGAAACAATTTTAGTGCAACTTCGGAGGAAGTTCAGAAAAACTTCGGAAAAAGTTCAGGAGAACTTCGAAGGAATTTTAGGAGAACTTCGGACGAAGTTCAGGAGAAGTTCTGTGAAAGTTCAAGAGTTCAGGATAACTTAAGAGGGAGTTCAGGAGAACTACGAAGGAAGTTCAGGAGAACTTCTGAGAAAATCCAAGAGTTCAGTGTAGGTTTAGAGGGAGTTCAGGAGAACTACGAAGGAAATTCGGGAGAACTTCGGAGGAAGTTCAAGAGAACTTGGGAAAAAGTTCAAAAGAACTTCGGAAAAACTTCGAGAGAACTTCGGTGGCAGATCAGGAGGACTTTGAAGGATCTACAGAAAATTTTCGAAGCAAGCCCAGGAGAACTACGGTGAAAGGTTTAGGAGTGACAACTTTGGAGGAATTTCAGGAGCACTTTTGACGAAGTTCAGGAGAACTTCTCTGAAAGTCCAAGAGTTGAGGGTAATGTTAGAGACAGTTCAGGATAAGTACGAAGGAATTTCAGGAGAAGTTTCGACGAAGTTCAGGAGAACTTCTAAAGCCCATGAAAGCCCATGGGTTCAGGATAATTTTAGAGATAGTTCAGGAGAACTACGAAGGAAGTTCAGAAGAACTTCGGAGGGAGTTCAAGAGAACTTTGAAAATAGTTCGAAAGAACTTCCGATAAAGTTTCCGAGAACTTCGGAAGAAGTTCAGGAGGGCTTTGAAGGATTTACAGAAAACTTCGGTAGCAAGTCCAGGAAAACTATGGAAGAAGTTCAAGAGATAGAACTTTGGAAGATGTTCAAGAGAAATTTGGAATAAGTTAAGGAGAACTTCGGAGGAAGCCCAGGCAACCAAAATGCATGTATATTGAAAGTTTATGCTAGCCAACAAATTGTATAGAATGCAAAAATATGGCTTATACTTGCATAAGTGGAGGCCATAAAGTGAAAATTCCATTGTTTTCTTAAACGAGTTCATTTGACATCTTACGTGATTAAATCTGTAATAACGAAATCAACTTGAAAAGTCTAACGATGTAAATCCAATTAAGTTTGTGACGCAGTACGATGGTTGCATGACACATTGTATATAAGTCGAAAAATTGCAATCTTTACAATTTAACATGAACATAAAACAATAATCGCTAAAAAAAATAGGCGATTGTGACTTCAAATGTAGGAATATCCAAATATACTACCTTATACGAATTCTGGTTGCCTGGGATTCCAAGAGGAGGAAGTTCGGGAGAAAGATCTTCAGAGGATGTTCAGGAGAACTTTGATGGAACTGCGGTAGTACTTCGGCGAAAGTTCAGAAGAACTTCTGAAGATGTAAAGGAGCACTTTGAAGAAAGTTCATAATAACTTTGAAAGGAGTTCAGAAGAAGTTCGGAGGAAGTTCAGGAGAATATCGGAGGAAGATCAGTAGAACTTCGGAAAAAAGTTCAGAAGAACTTTAGACAAAGTGCAGAAGAACTTCTGGGAAACTACAGAACAACTTTGGAAAAAGTTCAGGATAACTTCGAAGGAAGTTTAGGAGGATTTGAAGGGAGTGCAGGAGAACTTCCGAAAAATTTGGGAGAACTTCAGAGGAAATTTAGGGGAACTTCAAAGGAAGTTCAGGAAAAATTTAGAGGAAGTTCAAGAGGACTTTGGAGGAAGTACAGAAAAACTTCGAAGAAAGTAAGAAAGAACTTCGGAGGAAGTTCAGAAGAATAGGGTAGTTGGGTAGTTACAGAATATTTTCTGAGGTAGTTCAGGAGAATTTCATAGAAAGTTAAGAAGAAAACTTCAAATAGGGTTTAGGAGAACCTTGGAAGAAGTTCTGGAGAACGCCGGAGCATATTCAAGATTGTTTCGAGAGAACTTCAGGAAATCTTTGGAAAAAGTAAATGAGATCACCGAAGGAAACTCAGCAGAACTTCAGAGGAAGTTCAAGGGAATTACAGAGGAAGTTCAGAAGATTTTTGAAGGAAGTTAAAGACAACTTCGGAGGAAATTTAGGATAACTTCGAAAAAAGTTCAGAAGAAATTCTGACGAAGTTCAGGAGAATTTCGGAGGTACACCAGGTTAACTTCATCAGAAATTTGAAAGAACTTTGGACCTACTATGGACCAGATTTTCGCGATTCGACAAGTGCTGCAGAAATTTCGCGAATATAACGTGCCCCCGCACCATCTTTTCATCGATTTCAAATCAGCTTATGATGCAATCGATCGAAATCAGCTATGTCAAATTATGCACGAATATGGATTTCCAGTAAAACTAACGCGGTTGGTCAAACCAACGATGGATTAAGTGATGTGTGTAGTCCGAGTATCAGGGACGCTCTCGAGTCCCTTCGAATCTCCGAGATGGCTACGGCAAGGTGATGGATTGTCGTGTTTGTTGTTTAACAATGCATTGGAGGGTGTAATTCAAAGAGCTGGGATAGACACGAATGGCACGATCTTCAGGAAGTCTATCCAACTATTTGGCTTCGCCGATGACGTTGATATCATAGCACGTAACTTTGAGACGATGGCGGAAACGAAAATCATACTTGAGGTTGAAGCGGTTAGGGTTGAGCTTCTGATTATTGCATTGAAAACAAAATACATGAAGGGAAGAGGCTCTCGAGAAGACAATGTTAGCCTCCTAGAACGAGCACAGATCAACGAATGAAATCGAGGTAGTAGACGAACTCGTGTATTTGGGCTTATTGGTGACCACCGATAACGACACCAGCAGAGAGATACAAAGGCCCATTATGGCTGGCAACCCTCCAATGGACGCTAAGATCGAACAAAGTTCGCCGAACTTCAAAGTTGACCATCTACAAGACATTAATGAGACCGGTAGTTCTATACGGCCACGAAACATGGACATTGCTAGTGAAGGACCTACACGCCCTTGGTGTCTTTGAACAGTGGGGTGCGGCGTACGATCTACGGTGGAGTACAGATGGAAGACGGAACGTAGAGTGCGCGAATGAACCACGAATTGAATCAGTTGCTGTGAGAACCTCCCATCGTACACATCGCTAAAATCGGTCGACTACGATGGGCTGGACATGTCGTAAGAATGTCGGACGACAGCCCAGTGAAAATGGATCTCGAAAACGAACAGACGGGTACAAGAAGAAGAGGCACGCAACGAGCAAGGTGGATCGATCAAGTGAAAGGCGACCTGCGGACTCTCTGCAGACAGCGAGGCCATGGACCGATTACAATCAAGACAACTTCTGTGTACAGAGGCCACACCGGGCTTGGTCTGGTTGGTAAGGTAAGTTGGAGGAGTTCAGAGGAATTTTGGATGTTTAGGAGAACTTCGGAAGAAGATCACGAAAAACTTGGAGAAATTTCAGGAGAAATTCGGAGAAGCTCCAGATAAACTTCGGAAGACGTTCAAGAGAACTAAAGAGGATGTTCAAGGGAATTTCGGAGCATAGAATCGGTAATTTTACTAGAATTATGTAGGAAAATAAATTGAAAGAAGCTTGAACCTTTTGAAGAAGTTATTTGATAAGGAAAACTATGAAAAAGATTTAAGCGAGCAGTTTAAAGAAAAGCAACTTTGGTTAAACTGCAGTGGAAACTCAAGCCATTTCCGGTAGTTCAGGAAGAAGAAAATGGAGAGTTGAGAGAGTTGAGAGTTGGGGAACATGAATTTTGAATCTCGTGACTCATTTTCATGATTTTGTATTTTCATGAGAACAAGAGAGCAGAATGGATTTGGGTTGGATTGTGCGATATTAATCATACTCTGGGCATGCATTTAAATTTGTATAGCCATATGACTGCCCTCTTCAACCCTTCCTCTAAGCTCCTTGAATGAAATTGTTAGCAATCTTTCATGCGCCATACAAAAATGTTTGCAATCTTCCATACAACAGGCTAGATTCAGGCGCTATCTGACTAAAATTTACACAAAATATCCCAATAATTTCTGCCAAATCTAGCATTCTCTTTATGTGCATTAAGTAACCATTAGAAATTGGGCAGAAATTGATGGGATATTTCATGTAAATTTTTGCCAGATTACGCCTGAATCTAGTCTGATGTATGAACGATTGCGAACATTGTTGTATGGCACATGCAAGATTGCAAACAATTTCGTTGCTTACACTTCCTTTGGCTTGAAATTAAACGAGGGGAAATTTTACACGCGCCGGTTAAAACTCATTATTTTTTTGTGTAGCAGTCCGGGATTCTTTGGAATAAATTCAATTAATGTTGTTATTTTATAGAAATGAATCAGAAAATATTTAAAAATCTGAGACTTCTATGGTGTATTTTAAGCTGTTGAGTCGTCTGATAGAATTGAAATAAGTTCTGGAAAATCCTTAGCCAGCCTTAGCTTAGCTTTGTTCTTACAGTATTCTACAAGTTGAAATCTAAGGCTTCAGAACCCTAATAACATCAAATTCTTACTTGGGTCTAATCTAAAAATTGAGCAGTTAAACTGAAGTTAATTTTAAGCAATATAATAAACCTGAGAGGTTCAAAGAGCTTCAGTAAAACCTTGGAATCATGTACGGGTACGTTTTAACAGCAATTCAATTAACACTTACCTTCCTGTATATCCGCTGTACGTCGTCCCAGACGGACTGCAATCGGGCGACGAGATGTACCGAGTAGATTTCCGACAGGGCCGCGTGATCTTTGGATAGGGACTTGGTCTGATTCACCAGCTGCTGCCAGCAGGAGTACGAGGAGAACATGGGCCACTGTTCCCGTCTGTAAATGGAAACGAAAATCTCCAGTTAGTTCCCTGACTAGCGATGCCGAGGTCGCAAATCAACTTACTTCTGTCGTTGCTCCTTGTGTCGCAGCTGCAGACTTTTGGCGAGCTTATCCAAACTTTTGCTGTAGTCCAGTTCGACCTCGCCGCGCCGCCGAAAGAAGTCCTGCAGCTCCTGGATGAGCGAGATCTGTGACTCCATGCGAACATCGAGGAACTTCAGCTGCTCGTTCAGCTGCTGTCGGATGTCTGCAGGGGGTGGGGTGGAGAGAGAGAGAGAAGGGTACATATTTTAATGAGATGATTCATATCATTTGCTGTCTTGCGTGTACGACGCAAAACTTTGTGTATTCTGTGCATGTAAGGTTAGGTTTATAGCCCAGCAACATTGTCCGGGCCAGCAGCAAGAAGTACGACAGACCAGCCATGTATGCAATTTGCTCTAATTTGATAACGACAAACGAGACAAATGAGAAGAAGGTAGACGAAGGAAGGGCGGAGGCAAAACCATAACAAATAAGACAGCTCGTTCCCAGCGTTATAATCAAGATCATCTGCAGTCATGGTGCAGTCAACGGTCGGTGGCGACGGCGACGATGACATGAGCTTCAGTCAATGGAACCAGAGAAGCGTTGCCTTGAAGTTGAACAAATTCATTAATTTCTAGATCCAGGGGATTCACAACTTTTCTAAATAACATCAAATTTGACAACCGTTCCTTCAAATCGCTAAAAAGTGGTTTCTCTAACTTCTCAAAGTAAAGCTCATTACACCGACGACGAGATGCACCGTAACCCTAGAAGCAGTCCGCAAGCCTAGAGACCGAGAAGCATCATCGGGAAAAGGTATTAATTTACATAAACTCGATTCAATTTATCCACCTTTACCGCAGTAGCCGTGGAGCAGTGGAGCAGCAGTCAGTGTTTGATTTTCCCCCCCAATCTTCCCATTCGCCCCACACCCAGAGTTAATGCGGAACGGATGCATTCAATTGACGGTTCTCACTGTTCGAGACGTCGAACCACGTCGAGGTTGTTGAATGCAGCCGAGAGAAGAAACTGGTCGTCGGATGGTCTTCGCGCTGCACCCACTTCCGCTGCGAGGTTCGTGATCCTCGGTAAACACACACCCATGGGTTCGATGCGGTGCAAGGAAGTGACGGGAAATCTGATTTGTAGCTTATTTAAATAAAGATCATTATTAGCCGGAGTGAGTGGAGTGGGAAAATGTGACGGCCTTTGTTTGGCCAATAGGCAAGGAGTAGTGCGGTGGGAGAGTCAACAAGCTGAGCCGATGTTAAAAGGAAAGGTGAGATCGGTCGTAGCGTAGATTACGTATCATGTTACATGTGGTGATGTGATTTTTGTGGTTGATCGTAGGGTTGATGATATGGAGTATATTTTTACATATTGAGTAACCGAGAATGCGGGTTCGGATTCGCGTGTGAAAAGTTTATTATGCAGATGAAAGTTGATCTGCATACCTTACAATTGAACGATCATTTCCATAGTGGCTGCTACGAGGTCCGTGTAATTAATTACACAATATCCGATGAATCAGAGCAACGGCCTATGGAATTCCAGTGTCTAATTGTAAACTTACAGTTTAACATTGATTTGGATTGGCTGTTACTGTTGAACGGCATTGCCTGTGTATGCTTAGTTTATCAGGTATTAGTACTGAATTTCTGGTTAACACTCATAGTGAATACTAGATTTCTCTCTCAAATTTCAAATTTTTCACCTTGCTGATTGTGAGAGGACTACTCATTCTATAGACCTGCACGTGATACCAAGAATCCGACCAGTAGTGAAAATATCACTTTTTCTGCTCATTTATTTCGCTGCCACGTAGTAGGACGTTTATACCAAGGCACACACCTCGGGTGTGATACTGGCGGGGTATACAGCAATTCACTTTTAGACTTCTTACTTTCGATCTAAGGGAAACGGCTAAAAGTACACATTTTTTTTGTGGCAACTAATGTTGTTACTTATTATTTTATTCTAAGGAATGAACTGTTGGATTGGAACGACTACCCTATCCCTTGGGCGAAGTCACCGATCTGCCAACACTGTTGCTTTGAACATTTTTATAACGACACATTTTGCTTTCTCTAAGTCTCAATCAACCTGTATACAAACACGTAGTGAAATAAAACCGTTCTTGAATTCTTGAAAGTTTCGCGTTTATTAGTTTTCCAAGTGGCCTTTTTTCAATTTTCAAGTGATTCCACGGACTCTGCGGGAAATTGGGAAAAATTAGACTTTCGTGTGTTCCGGGATAAAAATGTAAGTGTCGTTCGCGAAACTGGACCATACCAACTATGCCTCCTGGAGGTATCGCATGAGAGCGTTGCTTGAACGGGAGGAAGTTTGGGACGTTGTCGATAAATCGAAACTGGAGCAAATTGACGAACCCGAGCTCAGGCAATGCCACAGTGGGCAAAAACTGATGAAAATTACGGAAAAAAATTGGCAACTTTTGTCGCTTTTAAGCGCGGCTTGTAAACAAGGCCATTTCCGCTTGGAAATTGTCTGGGAAGTTGAATGAAACTGGTTTCAATCACCGCACGGATATGGTTGAGGAGTTGTAGAGCTTATTTTACCCCACTTCTCCTTATAGTCTTGAATAATTTATAGACAGCTTTGTACGGAAAGGCTCACGATCAACAAAATATAGCTAGTCCCATGTTAAATTTTCTGGAAAGTCGAATAGAAGCTATTTCGGTTACCGCACGGCTCTGGAATCGACAATATGGCTGATTTTACCCCCACTTCCCCATGTTTTCTTGAATAGTTTATATATATCATTGCTCGGAGTGGCTCAAGATCAACCAAATAAGGCTTATCTTATGTAAAAATATTAGAAAAATCGAATCGAAGTGGAACAACTTGATCTTAAGCGAGCCCGAGCAAAGAAATCTATAAATTATTCAATAATATAGGGGGAAATGGGGTGAAAACAGCCATATCTTTGTTCACAGAACCATGCATTAGATGTTTCATCTATTGCACAGTTCTGTGAACAAAGATATGGCTGATTTCACCCCACTTCCCCCTATATTATTGAATAATTTATAGATTTCTTTGCTCGGGGTCGCTTAAGATCAACAAAATAGAACTAGTACAATGGGAAATTTCCTGGAGAATCGTTGTTTTAACCACCGCACGACTCTGTGAACGAAGATATGGTTGGTTTTACCCCAATTCCCCTTGTATTCTTAAATTGTCTATAGATATCATTGCTCGGAGTGGCTCAAGATCAACCAAATAAGGCTAGTCCTATGTGAAATTTCTTGGAAAATCGAATATAGGTTGTTTCAACCACGGCGGAAAACACTCGGATATTATCGACGTAAGGACTTATCGCGGCGCCAACATCGATTCAGACCGCTATCTGGTGTTAGTCAAACTGCGTCAAATACTTTCCGACTGAAGCTATCCGAAGTCGTAACTAATTACGCCCAAATCCTTGAAGCTCGGTTGCCGGAAAAGGGAGAGGTAATCGAAGCCCCTCTTGAGGACTGCTGGATTATCGTCAAAGCAGTCATCAACAACGCAGCGGAAGGCGCCATAGGGTTTGTGGAAAGAAATTGACGGAACGATTGGTTCGACGGAGAGTCTCAAACGGTCCTAGATGAGAAGAATGCATCGTGGACGTTGATGCTGTAGCAAGGGACTTGTCAAAATGTGGAGCGCTACAGACAGAATCAACGCCAGCAAACTCATCTCTTCCGTGATAAGAAGCGTCACCTGGAGGAGTTGGAGTGCGAAGAAATGGAGCAGCTGTATCGTTCTCAAGATACGCGTAAATTCTATAAGCAGCTAAACCCATCCCGTAAAGGCTTCTTGCCGCGAGCCGAAATGTGTCGGGATAAAGACGGCGCTATCTTGACGGATGAACGTAAGGAAATTGAAAGGTGGAAGCAGCCATGGCCTGATAGTGAAAGTTTACTACGTCAAGTGAAAGTTTACTTCACCGTGTCAATCCATTCAGACCCACCGATCGACCCATCCAGATAGCTCTGGAATTAATTGGTGAGTTCACCGACCTTTGGAACAGATGACTCGTGACACTTCTTGACACTTTGTGACAGCATTATTGAGCTTACCTAAGTAGTTCTTCGAACTTAAAGCGACGTGGCTGATAAAGGACAGTTACCTGCACTAATAGTCTGTTGTTGACCACAGTAATCTCCACTTTGTGATGGCCTAGCTCCAGTTTTCCGGAACGCATCATTATGCCAATGGAGTGTGTGGCAGTTAACTCTTCATCTTCAATGGATTCACCTTCGACCTCTAGGTAATATCGGCAGCGAAACTGGCAATTTTTACCCAGTTACGGAACGTAAGTCGCAACTCTCCTTCATAAATCGTGTTCCAGAGTATCGGGCCCATGATCGAACCTTGCGAAACTCCTGTGATGACTTGGACAAGTTCCAGACCCGCTTCTGTGTTGTTAAACAGTACCTGATCCTGGAAGTAGTTTCTCCCAGAATCCTGTTCAGGTACACTACTGATGCTACTGCTGACTCCCCACTTCTTGCGCTAAAGTGCCATCTCTACCGTCTTGGTGACGGACAATATGGCATCCACCGTTGAATCACCCACACGAAAGCCAAACTGCATGTCACCAGAACCCTAAGTGTATTTCGACAGCATGTTGAGGATATCCCTCTCAACCACCTTACCCACCGGGTTCAACAGGCGAATAGGCGTCACCCCATGGGTCCGTATAATAAACACAAGCCCTCGAGAAAGCTCGTTCGCTGGCCCTTATCTTCCTCCACCTGCGGGCGAACTGAAAACCACCCATTGGTCAGTATGGGTGTAGCCACCTTCCACTTGTTTTACAGCCCAGGGAACTTCACGTCAAAGATCGACTCCGTTCTGTTTCTATGTACCTACCATTTGGTACCGTCGTTGGCCAGGTTTATATTGAGCCTAGTCAGGGCCTCTAGCAGGATCTGGCCCCTAGGGTTTGTAAGGCAACTCCTCTACTCACCTACTACTACCAACTGCTCTGGGCAAATAAACTCCGTATTCATGCTATCAATCATTTGTGAAAACTGGTCAATCGACCATCTGGCGGTGAGTAACAGCTGCAGAAGAATACTCCATTCATCTTGCTACCGTGAAGCCCTCCTTCACCGAGTTGGTATTGTCGATTATTGTGGTGATATCCGATGCCGACTCGCGAGCTACCTGTCAGCTGGGATACCTATGACTAGCCTCTATGTTAACCCTTGTAGGCCGGACAAGTTGGCCCTCCCGTGACGTGTTTGTCGTCTGGTTTCCCAACACACATCAGCCATTTGAGGGGCTCTTTACAGTCTCGAGCCTTGTGGCCTGTACCTTCGCACCTTCTACAAATACCGCTCCTGTCCGGGCATTTACATTCCTTGGAAAAGTGTCCGCTCTCCAGGCATCTGAAGCATGCCTTTGGTGGCTGCCTCGACCACGTATTGCGCTTTGATGGCCGCGGAGATCTTGCCCGCTTCTGTAATCTCATCCAAGTTTTGAAACTAACGAGTTACTTGCGTGGCTAAGGTACGCACCTCCACACCTTTTCCCAAGAGTTCTCTCATTCTGCCAAGCCGTGCAGGAACGACCAAGCTTCTGCTGTGCGCGGACGGTGTTCCGTTATTTCGTCACCGCGCATCACTTGTAAGACCTCTTAGTACTTAGATTGTTCGGTCTTTACGATGAGAACCTGTTCGCGGTTCCTCATTCGTGCCACTTTTCGCCTTTCATTCTCTTTTTTCGGACTTCGTCACTTTCTTGTTAGGTGGAATCTAGTCAGGCCACCTTTGGCGAGCGGATTCACCTTCTCTTGGGGTTTTGTAATGTTTGAGGCTTTTTGAACGCCAATGTTGTTGGGTCCCCCTTCAGCCGCCATCTAAATCCACGTGAAATAGTCACTGTAATGTCCTTATGGTTATCTTTTCAAACAAGGAGGCCATGCGAGGGTTGACACGGTCCTTCAGATCAGCGCCAGTCAGGTATGGGCATCTGAAGCTTACACAGCCGGTCGGTGAAGATTGGAACGTACTGAAGGTCTGCCAGGAATTTAATGGGACACAGCCAGTCTGTGCCACGGGGACCTTGACATTTACCGCCGGTGTCACTCGACAGTACTCAGGAAACCCAGATGCGCCATATGGCGCTCCCTCCGTAGTTCGTTTAGGCGTCAAGGGAAGCGCAACGTTTTCAAGTTGCACCGTGAAGAGGCGAACTACATCACACCTGGGTAACGCAGCGTTTGTGTTTGCGCTGTGTCTCAATCGAGCGTTTGCTTCCAGGTCAGGGACAGCTCGAAGCAGCGTCTGATTTCCATGTTTGGAACGGAGGAGCTACCATCTTGTTAGTGCACCCAGGACTCTAAATACAGAAGCCTGATGGTCATTGGGACTACCAAACAGCAGTATCGCGATGGTCCTCCTGTGAGATAGTGGGGTTGGTTCTGATTCAAACCAGGGCATTTGGCATGGACCTAGGCCACGGATAAAGACTGACGATTGGAAACTCGGGACGTGGAACCGCCGATCTCTGTTTCATTTGAAGTACTCGTGTGCTTTCCGATGGATTGAAGAACCGCAAGCTCGACATCTCTGCGCTGCAGGAGGAAGGAATCCAGATCTGCGGCAATACACACGAGCTGGGAACAGCTTTTATCGTGATGGGTGCGATGCAGAAGCGGGTGCTTGGGTGATGTTTGATCAACAATCGAATGTGCAGGTTGAGGACCAAGAACCGTTCCTTTGACATCGGCATCATGAACGTTCATTGTCGTCACCTTAGATGTGCCGATGATGACAAAAAAGAATTCTACAAGCAGCTTGAGCGTGAATAGGACCGCTGACCAAACCATGATATTAAGATCATTGAAGATTTCAACGGAGGAGGAGGAGTGATGATTGTGAATTTCAACACACACCAGCTGTCCAACGACAACGGCCTTGGACTTATCGACTTCGCATGGAAGTATGTAGTACCTTCTTTTTCTAGCACAGCTTCCCATATTGGTACATCTGATGACCCCAAACCAATCGAAATTCAAAATCGACCAAGTTTTGATAGATGATCGGCATTTCTCAGACATCATCGACGTCAGAACCTCTCTAGGAGCCAACATCGATTCGGACCACTATCTAGGCCCAAAACTCTGTGTAGTGAACAACTTTCGGTACCAATGCCCTCCATGGTACAATATCGCGCTCCTGAGCTATCAGACGTCACCGCAGGCTACGCGCAATAGTTCGAGACTGTGCTGCTAGAAGAGAGCAAGCTCGACAAAGCCTCTCTGTGAACATTATCCTGCGATCACCGTACTTAATGCCGCCTATAAAGTGCTATCCAAAATCAGCATCCAGCGACTGTTAAAAAGATTCCTGGGAAGTTTATTTGATCATTTTGTGATGTTCTAGGTCATCCTAACTCACTCTGAGTTCAGAACTTAATATCTACAGCAGTAGCAGTAACTACAGCTTTTTGGGATATACAATGTTACGCGATGTGTTCAACCATATTCAGTGGATAATTTCGAATTCAAAAAAATATTATAAGATAAACTAGGTAATCTAGGTCAGCCAAGCTGTCCTTGAGTTCGCACATAAGTTCTATAGTTGTTACAGTAGGTTCTTGGCAAACGAACAACATGTTTTTAACAATATTCATTGAATAGTGTGGAAGGTCAACAGACATAATGCGACAATGTTGGGATATTCTAGGTCATCCCGGGGGCGACCCCGGCGTATTGGTGAACATCCATACCTCTCACGCCTAAGTCACGAGTTCGAATCTCACCCCCGGAGAAGTTACGAAAATGCCCAACAGTGGTGTTTGACTGACTACAACGGGAGATGAACCAGCCCGAGGCTGAAAATCTCGATAATCAAGACAAAAAAAAAAAAAAAAAAATAGGTCATCCATACTGTCCTTAAGATCAAATCATAAAATCTATAGTTGTAACATTAGTTGTTTGGGCTATATAAGGGGACGATATGTATTCCAACATAGTCAATGAGTCTTCTGAAAGGTCAAGAGTCATTATTTTATTGCTTTGCGATCCTCCAGGTAGTCCAAACGGTCCTGGAGTATGGATATTTAGATCAACGGTAGTAACAGAAGCTTTTTTGATTAAATAAAGTTACGTCACGTATTATCGCATATTCAGTGAATTTTTTTGAACGTCAATATACATAAGACGATAATCTTGATATGGTCTAGGAAATCCAAACCGTCCTGACGTTCTGGACTTTACAGTTGTAACAGTACTTTTAGGAAATAAACAGTAACAATAAATATTCAAACATTTTCATTTAACATTCTTAAAGGTCAATCGAACATTCCAAAGTAATATGACATGTTTTGGTCATCCAAACTATCCTTGAAATCAGAACATAAGGCTTACAATTATAACAAAGCTTACTGAGCTTCGCAAAGCTATGATGTGAATTGAAACATGTTCATTAAATATTTTGGAAGACCAACGTACATGGTGAGATAATCTTCAGATATTCTAGGTAATCCAAACTATCCTGGAGTTGAAAACTTAAAATCTACAGCTGTAACTGTAGCTTTTTGGACTTGACAAAGTAACAATATGTATTTGACCAAATTGAGTGAGTCATCTGGAAGGTTAACAGAAATAATGAAGTCTCTTAGGGATGTCCTAGGTTATCAAAACTGCCCTTGAGTTCAGAAGTTAAGATCTACAGTCATAACAGTAGCTTTAAAACCAACGAAAGGTGACGATATTCACTCAAACACGTTTAGTGAATCTTTTGTAAGGTCGCCAGTCGCTATCAGATTATTTTGGGATGTCGAAGTTCATAAAAAATGACCTTGAGTTCAGAACATAAGATATATAGTAGTGACCGTAGCGTTGTAAAAAGCTTCTGTTACTACAGAAGATCTTTTTTTTTTCTTGATTATCGAGATTTTCAGCCTCGGGCTGGTTCATCTCCCGTCATAGTCACCCAAACACCACTTTTGGGCATTTTTGTAGCTTCTCGGGGGGTGAGATTCGAACTCGTGGCTGTGGCGTGAGAGGTATGGATGTTAACCAATACGCAAGGTCGCCCCGAGAGAGAGAAGATCTTTAGTTTTGAACTCCGGGGCAGTTTGGATGACCTACAATATCCCAAGATTGATTCATAGTGTCTCTTGGTCTTCCAGGACATTCATTGAATGTGTTTGAATACATTTCTTAACTATGTATTGTAAATCTACAGTTACAACTGTGGGTCTTAAGTTCAGAACTCCAAGACAGTTCGGACGACCTAGCACATCTCAAAAATCTGCCTCTATCATCTCCTACTTTTTTCAATCCTTCAATCCTTCAATTCAACGGATTTGTGCACCAAATCAATCAGAATACACCATATTGCTTCTATAATAACGCATGGAAGCATTGAGGTCTGAAAGGGTTAATAACCTTAGTTAAAACCTGTAGTATTATTTGTGACTTGTCCAGAGGTGAGATTTGAACTCGTGACTTTGGCGTAAGAGGTAGGGATGCTTACCACTACGCCAGAGTTGTCCTTAATTCACTTATTTAATAAAAATATATTAATATCTTGCTTTCACTTCATTATTATGTTAGAGGATTTTTATTATTTCTGATTGATTTTAAAAATATGGGAATTTTTTACAAATTTTAGAAATCGCATAAATAATGTAATATGCGTTAATTACTCCATACTCTGACGTACAGCCTTTTTGCTCGAGATAAATTATATATATATATATATACATATATATATATATATATATATATATATATATATATATATATATATATATATATATATATATATAAGATCGCATATATATATATATATATATATATATATATATATATATATACATCGGTGTTCAATAAGTTCGAATACAAGTTTTCATCATTGCGTAGGTATGCGCCATGTACATATTCTGCATTGGTATTGGTGTCAGCTTTAGCTTCATTCATACGCTACCGAATGTGCGCGGTGTTGACATTCTGTTAGTTGTTGTTCGTTTGTTACGCGCGATGAAAGAGTATCGGGACTTCGTAATTAAGCGTTTTTGAACGGTGAGCGACCCGGCGATATATTCCGGCTGCTGAAATCGCATGGGGTCAAGCGGAACTTTGTCTACACGACCATCAGGCGATACCGGGAGACGTCCTCGACCAATGACCGTGCGAGATCCGGTCGGCCGCGTTCAGCGAGGACGCCACGGGTCATCAAGATCGTGAGGGAGCGAATTCGGCGCAAAAAGAACCGCTCAATCCGGAAAACGGCTGCAGATCTCAACGTTTCCATTGGAACCGCTCACACCATACTCACCAAGGACCTTGGTTTCAGGCCTTACAAAAACGTAAGGTCCATGGCGTTTCGGAGGCTACCAGCAAAAAGCGGTTGGATCGAGCTAAGAGGATCCTCTCGGCACGCTGGTCAGGAGTTTGTTTTTTCGGACGAGAAACTGTTCGTGCTGCAGCAGCCGCACAATGTGCAAAATGACCGGGTGTGGGCGCCATCGAGGGACAGCATTCCTGAATCCAATATAAACATCCCTCGGTTCCAAAGTGCCGCGTCGGTGATGGTTTGGGGGCAGTATGCAAACGTGGTAAGCTACCCTTGGTGTTTATTGAAAAAACGTCAAAATCAACGCGGCGTACTACAAAACTGAGGTTTTGGAAAAGGTTGTTGCCCCCAGTCTCCGAAGCCTCTACGGCGATGAGCACTACGTGTTCCAGCAGGACGGTGCACCAGCCCATACGGCAAATGTGGTTCAAGCCTGGTGTCGGGACAATTTAACCGACTTTCTGGACAAAACTTTGTGGCCTCCCAGCTCCCCGGACTTGAATCCTCTCGACTTTTTTGTTTGGTCCTATATGATGGCGAAGCTGAACGAATACAAGGTCAGCACTTTGGATCATTTCAAGACGGTAATTCTCAAAATCTGGGACGAAATGCCCATGCAGTCCGTGCGTGCCGCCTGCGACGCGTTCGAGAAACGTTTGAAGCTCGTTAAGGAGTACAAAGGGGGTCATTCCAAGAGAAATGTTGTAAACGTTCCTTGTAAACATAGCTTTCAATAACATAAATCCAAAAAATAAAAAACATGTTTTCATTTTTTTAACAAATTTTGAAAGTGTATCCGAACTTATTGAACACTGTGTATGTATATATATATATATGTTATATATATATATATATATATATATATATATATATATATATATATATATATATATATATAAATATATATATATTTGAAATGAATTTCTGTCTGTCTGTCTGTCTGTCTGTACCGAGACTACTGAACCAATCGGCGTGAAAGTGTGTATGAAGGAGTTTTTGGGGCCTGGAAAGGTTCTTATCATAGTTAGAAACCCCTCCCATCTCTGGAAATGGGGGCTCCGATACAAATGAGGCACAAATTTCTGCATAACTCGAGAAGTTTCTATGGAAGTTTGGAACCCCTCCCCGCTCTATAATGGGAGGCTGCCATACAAATGGAACAAAGCTTTCTGCATAACTGAACAACTAGTCAAGCAAAAAGAACCAAGTTTTGCATGTGGGGTTTTCTGGAGGCAAAAAATGTGTCTATGGTGGTTTGAGACCCCTCCCTTTTCTTAGAAGGGGGGGGGTCATTGAAATGAAACTGAAATTCCTGTATAACTCTAGAACTAAGAAAGCAAATGGAAAAAAAATGGCATGTGGGGATTTTGGAGGAAAGAAATGATTCTACGGTGTTCGAGACCCCTCTTTTTTCAGGTAGGGGGGTGGGGAGGTGTTCTCATACAAATGAAACACAAATTTCAACCGAATATGAGAGTTCTTCCGACTGTTGAAAATTTTTAAGCAGGGGAACCGGAAAAGGTTACCATGATGGGTTGAGACTCCTCCCACGTTTGAAAGGGGATGAAGGGGGGGGGGTGGTAGGTTTCCCATACAAATAAAACACAAATTTGTGCACAAGTGGAGAACTAATGATGAAAATAGAACCAAATTCGAAACGTGCGGGTTTTGGAGACAAAAAATATTTCTATGGTAGTCTGTAGACCTCTCCCCATCAGGAAGGGATGGCTCTCATAGAAATTAAACCGATTTTTTTGCATGACTCGAGAACTAATCAAACAAATGGAACCAAACTTGGCATATGGAGATGTTTGGAGGCCAGAAATGTTTCATGGGTGGTTAGAAGACCCCACCCTCTTTGAAAAGGGGGAGGAGTCTCATACAAAATGACACACAAATTTTAAACAAACATGAGAACTATCCTTACTGTTACAAACATTTATATGCAGGAGTTTTTGGAGCCGGAGAAAGTTTTGATGATGATTCGAGACTCCTTCCCCACTTGAAGGGGAGGGGGGCTCCCATACAAATGAAATACAAATTTCTGCATATCTCGAGAACTAATCAATCAAATGCAACCGAATTTGGCATGCGGAGGTTTATGAAGGCAAGAAATGTTTCCACGGTGGTTTGAAAGCCCTCCTCTTGGAAGGGGGGGGTGGGGTATCATACAAAACGAAACACAAATTTCAACCAAACATGAGAATTCTTCCTACTGTTATGAACATTGGTATGCAGGAGTTTTTGGAGCCGGAGAAAGTTCTTATGATGAACTCCTTCCCGTCTGGAAGGAGAAGGGGGGGGTCCCATACAAATAAGACACCCATTTGTGCCTAACTCGAGAACTAATCAAGCAACGAAAATCAAATTCGGCATATGGGAGCTTTGAAGGCAGGATTATTTTCTATGGTGGTTCGAGACTCCTGAGGGAGGGGGGCTCCCATACAAATGAAGTTTCAACCAATTATTTGAATTATCGACGTGAAAATGTGTATGCAGGGGTTTTAAAGACTGACTGAGGAAAAGCCCATCTCTGTAGAGGGGGCTCCCATACAAATGAAACACAAATGTCTGCATTACTCGAGAACTAATCAAGCAAATGAAACCAAATTTGACAGGTGGTGATTTTTTAAGGTAACAAAGACCCCTCCTCTCTCTGAAAGAGGGGGGCTCCCGTACTAATGAAATACAAGTTTCTGCATAACTCGAGAACAAATCAAGCCGAATGGAACCAAATTTATCATGTGGAGGTTTGTGAACGTAAAAAATGTTTTTAATGTGACTTGAGACCACTCGTTTTTCCATACAAATGTATCACAGTTTTCTGCAGAACTCGAGAACTAATCAAGCAAATGGAACCAAATTTAGCATGTGGAGGTTGTTGAAGGCGAAAAATGTTTTCATTGTGGTTTGAGACCTCTCCGCCTTCTGAAAGGCAGGAGACGAGGGGGGAGGGGGCTCCCATACAATTGAAACACAAATGTCTGCATAAGTCAAGAACTAACTAAGCAAATGGAACCAAATTTGGTATGTGGATGTTGTTGAAGGAAACAAATTTGCTCATGGTGGTTTGAGACCCCTCCTATCTCCGGAAAGGAGGGCTCTCATACAATTGAAACACAAATTTCTGCACAACGCAAGAAAATCACGCAAATGGGACTTAATTTGACAGGTGGAGGTTTTTGAAGGCAAGAAATGTTTCTATGGCGAGTTGTATT
>JASCZW010001626.1:0-50032 GCA_034211315.2 Aedes japonicus | reverse complement strand
TTCAACGTTGCACACTAGAATTAACAAAACATTTCCTATTCTAACTAAACAAAAACTAGATAACACAGGATGAGTCATCACAAACATCCAAAAATTTCAAACTGATTCGTCATTGGAAAAAAAAAAACACAAACAGAATCCAGTTCAAACCGGACCGATGGCATCACTGCGCACCGGTATAAATAGCCATATCTCACCGCAGTCGCTTATTATTCATCAGTACCTCCAGTGACAACGATAGCTCAGTATGATTGCCCTCAAATTCGCCCTAGTCGTAGCAACGGTTTTGCTGTGTTGGCAGCCGTCCTCAGCGCAGGAATCCATCTCCAAGGGCAAGAGAGTTTGCCCGAATGGACCCAGAGCTCCAATCCGTAAGTTCCGTGCTTCATTCATATAAACCGAAAAATCATATTGCAACTATTCCATCACTGCCAGGCGTATGTCCGAGAAACGAAGAATTCCAATGCTGCGGTGCGTGCGAACAGTTCACCTGTGACAAACAGTACGGAACCGTAAGATGCTTCATGTGTCCTTCGGATTGCTACTGCAAGGAGGGATACATCCGCGAAAGGACCCTCCAAAATGGCGGTCGAGCCCGCTGCATTCCCATCGGAAAGTGCCCAATTCAAATTGCTGAAGTTTCAAGTAAATAGATGACGAATCTCCCCACCCAACTGAAATCTGCTTTCGATTGAATTAGCATCCGAAAACCGAAACCCGATATGTTTGCCATTTGTTGAAAACGCATAATGGGAAAGGAAGTGGCGTTCAGGCCGCCCGTCGCCGACCATAATGGAAAGGTGAGAGAAGCGAGCGAAGGAATTCGAAAAATGTTTTGCCGCCGCCGACGGCGCCGGCTGCCGACGCTTCCTCCTAGTGGCGTAGTTGCATGTATCGGCCGCGGAATCAGTCAACAAACCATCAAACGACGCTCGACCGCACCACAATGCCACGGGTAATGATTATGATCATCGTTGGCTGTATGCCTCTGTCCAATCGTGAATGAAACATTTCTCAATTATTATTTTTTGCGCCTTTCTCGCGTCACGCGCCTCGTCCCCGCCGCGGACGGTTGTCTGACTGATCTCGAGCTTTCTCTCCGTTCAAATAGCGTCGGGTGAAGTTGGTTCCTTCGGTTTGTGTGTTGACTCCCGGTGCTGGCTTAGCATGGCGATTTAAGCATTGGGGATGTCATTTTTATAGGAAGATTTTTTGCGATTTTCAGAGAGATGTGACTATCGTCGAATCTGGGACCAATGATAGAGATTTTCTGTAGAAATTCATCGACTATTTTGTCATGACGGAACGTAAGAAAGATCATCAAAGGCATGTGGGTCTTAAGTTTCAGGTTACTAAACCCCTATTCAAAGTAATTTTGGACGCATTCAAGTGATCATAACTCAAGAATTACACAACATGCACGGTTGATCAACACGTCAAACAAAAGGGTATTTATTCAGCTTTCAAACGATTTATAACAAGTCATTCCCTTCACCGTTTCGAACGAACTGTCGTACTATACTTGTGATCGATGCCATCATGATCTGCACAGTCGCTGGTGACACTGTACCAACGAACTTATTCCACTTTAAACGCATTTGTTGTCAATTTCGAAGTTTTCGCTTGACAATTGCCCAATATTTTTCGATCGATCTGAACTCAGGGCAACTCGCAGGATTAATCTCTTTGGCGACTAAATGAACATTGTTTGCAGCATTCCATTCTAGTACCTCCTTAGAGTAGTGGCAGCTGGCTAGATCCGGTCAAAACATAACGTTGGTTTTGTGTTGCCGAATGAAGGGTGAAATCCGCTTTTTCAAACACTTTTTAATGTAAACCTTCGACTTCATTGTGTGAAATGTGATGCAAACCTTGGTTTCAAGGTCACAACTGCAGATTCCTTGCCAAATCATTTGTTTCCGAGCAAACTTATCAGCTTTTTTTATCATCCATTTTGATATATGTTTCGTCATCCATTTAAATACAAATTTCGTCAAAACTCGTTCGTATAGTAATCGTGCTCGCTTTTTGGCCACAAAATTTTGTTTCAGGGAGCGATTCGGATGTTGACTGGCACAAAAAGACTTATATCCTTCCCTTAAAAGGATGTTACACACGGTGGAAAAGTTGGAATCGTATCTCTTTGCCAAATCACGTATGGAGACACCTGGGTTGTCTTTCACGTACCTTAACGCCTTTCTCCTCAGCTCTTTGTCCCTAGTGCTAATTTTATGATAAATGCGCTCTGCTCTATCCACTCTCAGAGTATCCTTGTAACGTGACAGACTTTTATTTATTTATTTATTTATTTATTTACCTATAACCGAATAGATGGGGTTGAAGAGCTCGCCTTCGTTCTGCGAAATGTTGCAATAGGGAGGAGGATGCAGTCGCATGCTCCCTGTCCAAATCGTTTTACTTGGGTGCCCTGATGGCCCCCCAATATTTATTACATTTTGGCGTGGTAATTGCTTACATTATATTAGAAAATTTTGGTGAAAGCTAAACTGGCTAGGGACCCTGGCTGTAGTACCCAGTTACTTGCTTCCTGTTTATTGCTGTCAAGACCGCGGATAATATTGTAATAGGAAAGATGATTTTTCTGGGTGCATTCATTTTTTTGATCCCGACATACTAAATTTTGTGAATATATACAATTGAAATCAAACTTTTATGTTTTCTTAATGCCATAATGACTTTTGCGAACCTTTTTATTATATTTTTTTTTTCATTTGTTGGTATATTTTTTTCTTTTTCTTTTATGTATAATATATTTTATGATTGCTGGTTTTTCTTTTTTGTTTCTAAATTTCAGTCATATGTTTGACGTGTATTTGGAGGAGTCGAACTGCACAATTATAATTTAGAAAAAATGAATGGTTTCAATATGTGCTTACATAAATTTCATTTATCCCGTTCATCTTAGAACGATAAAATATTCATGATGAACTTGATCATGTGGGATTATTTACACCTCACCAAGAGATGAAACGATTGATACCTCAGCATTATTGTTTCTGAATCAAGGCTCTAGTATTCTTAAAAATGTATCTTTTATGTTTAGGTCTGATACATTTTTCTAGAATATTTATTATAAGGGTTATAACTAACGTATAAGTTTGTTATTTAAGATAGTAATTAAGTAATTTAGTGATTTTATAGCTTAGTAATTCTGTACTCAGTTTAACAGTTTTTAATTTTTTTTTACCGGCCGTCGTCCCTAGCGAGTAGTAACCATATACTCCTTTGGATGCAATTCTACTAAATCAATAATCGAGTCAATGATGGCAGTTAATTGGCTTTCAACTACCATGTTTTCGTTGAAAAGTTTTTTTTTAAATTTTGCTACTTTACATTTTTTTACACTTTTAATTTTTGAATAAAACTTCTCTTCAAAAACGCAGACGAGAGTATTAAAATTAGCTTAATTCCATTATTGAAGAAAAAAAACAATACACTTTTTAAAATCAACCACCAAAACAAGTTAAAATTAGTTTAATAAAGTTTCAAATTGTAATTTGAAAATTGACCAAAGTTTACCGATGGCGCAGTGGTAAGCGCAATTGTTTCCCACCCCAGAGGGTCTTGAATCAATTCTAGGCGGCACCTTAGGGATTTTGATCACGTGTAAAGCCGTTAGTCCCGAGCCATGTGTTGATGGATTCAATCTGTAAAATTCAGGTGAGGTCATGTCCTTAATGTTGCTGTTTGGACTCGGACCAAAAACAGACCGACGGAAAATAAATTAAGATCAATCAAAAGAACATAGTTTATAGTTACATAGTAGTAACATAGGAATATTTGTATTATAATGAAATAAACTAGTTGTACTTTAAAAATATTCTTTCATACGTGGATAAACTATTTTTGGCGGCTAGTATGTACAACAGTACTTATTTAAAAATTAAATTGCCTACTAATGTATTCTTCTACCAAATGGTATTCAAAAAAAACTGTCGAAAGTGATCAATTCACCCGAATTCACGGTACCTAATAAACCTAAGTATGATAAAATTGAAGCATATGTGTTTGTTTCTTCTCATTCTCTAAAATGTTATTTGTAGTCCCAAATAAACCGGTTAACCAAACCTTCCTATTTCGAATTTTTGCTTTTTCATTTTAGTGTCATTTATTTTGCTCTACCCCTTCTTTTTTTCGGTTCTAAGTGTGTCTTTCCCAATGTTGGTATAGTTTCGAGTTACTATTTTTCTCTTCCAGTTTTGCACCGTCCGACATTTCGCTATCTGATTCCTTATATTTTTCTTATCATTTTCTTTCGACAATTGTTGTAATGCTTCACTGTTCATCTTCCTCTATCTAATACAATCTTGTTCTGGCGAGTCTTTCCGCGTTAGGCTTGGTCGTCCTTCTTTTTTGTTGTTTATTTTCAGATTGTAAGCTAATTTTAGTGAATGTTTTTCTCCTTTTCTTAGAATAATAACTGATTCTTTAAACGCTTGCTCTCTTATTAATTGCTTTTTCTTACAACAATTTTTTTGCATTGAATTTGATTTTCGCGGATTTATTATAATGATTATAGATACCTGCTAATATAATTTTTTTATAATTTTCCATCCCTACTCTATTATTTTTGGTCAAAACTGCGGCTTTCGTTCCATATATTATAGATGGGGCTATCACTGTTTTACATATCGCCTTCTCTAATGCCCAAAAGAGATGACTTGTTTACCAAACTTTTAAGTCGTTCTACGAGTCTTAAACTCATTAACGCAACGTTGTCTATTAGTTGATCGCCTATACAATGATGCTATAAGACATACTTAAAGTTATTTATACCTTTCGCATACCTTAAAAGATTTCCAAATTAGTATTATCTTATTATCTCTATATTATTATTATGACAACTGATCGCTATTGATTGGAAATCTAACTAGTATTTTTTATAATTTAATTTTTCAAATTGTTTTACAAGTTTTTTCAAAATTTGTCCTAGTTCTTTTATACTGGTTGCTATTATGAGCAAATCATCAGCAAAGGTTTTTGGTCCATTAACTTAAGCTCGGGTATTTTTTCAGCAATTATCCGTATTATATGTTGAAAGAAGTAATTAAATGATATTGGGGACAACGGACAACCTTGCTTGATTCTTTACTCTCTTCTAAGCTCCCCTGAAAGCTGCTTATTCCAGAACACTCTGATAATTTTGTCTATCAAACGAGCTATAGCTCTATCAACTAATCTAGTTAATACGTTTAGCCTGACCAAGATATCTCTGATATTGTGTGAAATGTTTGCTTTCCCGCATTTCAATATTCTTTCATAATTCTCAACTTGATCATTTGTAGATCTAATGTTTTCAACTACTGCCTGGTATAAATCTGGCTCTCTTGCACCATTTGTTAATTACTTAGGACATCTTCACCGGTAGTCCAAATCGTGGATGGGATTTATTTTTTTAATCTTAACGCAAAAACATCGCTGCACCGGTGTTGTAAATTTTGTTTTATACCGGATCTATTTTGCATCATTTTAAATCTGGTGTATGTTTTGATCTATTTTTGGAGCAATTTGAAATACCAATAAATAAAAGTAAAAATTTAAAGTAAAATTTCCGCTTTTAAGCCGAAAAGTGGTCGTATTTGGTGCGGTGAAATATGGTCCCCCATAATTGAACAGTATTTCCATTGTTCGAAAATGAAAACTAATGAAGTTTTCAAAGTGAACAAACGGTTTATGGATTGGTCATGATTAGCACACAAAATTGCTAATACAGATAAATTTTAGAGAATCCAGTTGAATAGAAATTTTCGGCTGATTTGCTGGGGATTTGGATATTTAGGGAGAGAGGATACATTTTACTATGGCAGTTTTAATAAGCTTTCAAGGAATATATTGAAGATAGATTCAGAAATCTATGAATTCGGTTTTAAATATTATATTATTCAATTGCATATTCTACAGCTTTTAGAAAATCCTATCACTTCTCGGCAGTTACGTGAATTGATCAGAGTTTATATAAGCTTCTAGAAACTGAACGAACTGTTTAAAAATTATTTTCTGAATAACTATGAAAATTTTTGAGAAGAGCAGTTGCGGAACTTCAGAGAAATCCATTGAATTTCCGAAAAAGTCGCAACATTTCTGGAAACTTGTTTGAACATCCAAAAGGTTTACTGATCACCCATATAATAGTATAGAAACAACTTTCTGAAAATAACCGAAACTTTGAGAAACAGATTTAAATTCCCAGAAGTTATTTGGACTTCTAGTTTGTACATCTTCCATGATAAAAAGCAGAATATCATAAAAAAAATTATAATTTACAAGAAATTAAAAAAAACCAGGAAGTTGGAAAAATTATCCAGTAGTAAGAAGTTTAAGTACTTCTTAAAACTTAAGTACCCTGGGCTTCTGAGATGTTCCCTATACTACTGGAAAATTTCTCGAGCTTTTGGGAAGGTCCCTGAACTTCTGGGAACCTCCCTTAACTAATGGAAAAACTCTAAAAATGCTTTCTTAACTTTTGAGAATACTTTAAAAATCTTAAGAAGTTTCCTGAATTTCTGGTGTCTTCAAGGGTGCAATCCTCTCCGTTTTGACTCTTGTTCACCTGCTGCCAAATTACAAATCAGCATTATCTAATATCGGTTAGATTAAATGCATGCATTCACACACTCACCTTCAGCGATACGATAGAGCAAGTATCCCAACAAACATCGATGTTGAATTAGAGCTTGTTCAAACAAATTTGGAGAAGCTATTCAGCTATTCTAGAAGAAACAGCTGAATAGCTTCTCCAAATTTGCTTGAACAAACTCTAATTCAACACCGATGTTTGTTGGGATCCCTCATCGTCTACTTACGACGCACTACTGGCAGTAAAAACTATTTGGTCAAACCAATCCATGGCACAAAGTTTGTGAAAAATCTGCGATGGAAAAAAACCTTCTGATCTATGATGTTGAATAATTGACAGGATGACAGGTATTGGTGGGTTGAAGAACAAGAACACCGGTGCGGGGAAGGCAAAGGTAATCTATTTTAGCTGGTTCTATTCAAGTTTTGCTGATGCAAATCGAGTATAAAGTTATTCTAAAAATAGACCACCGATGAAGACGCCCTTAGCTATCCATTTTGCATGTATTTTACATACCACACTGCATAGAGATATTCTCCTGAAATGATGTGCCTATTTCGCTCCTGTCTTTTTGGGATACTAGGTATTCGATTTGACTCCAGTCGTTCGGTAGAAAATTTTGACTTTTATTATATAGAAGTGAAAAACTGTATTTCCGATCATCTGACACGAATGCCAAACATTCTGGTAAAGTGCCACTGAATTATTTATAATAATAAAATATATTAGGTTTATACAATTTATATCATAGTAATGTGATACTTTTAGGTCCGTTTGACCATATATACCCTACATAGTGATGGGTTATACGGCTGAATGCTATTAGGTCGAATGCCATTAGACCGAATGACATTAGGTCGAATCGGCCATTTAGCTGACTTAGTGACTGAAAATGCATTTCTGTTTGTTTGGATCGAGTTCTGTTTACGTTTCAGGGATGCGAAGAACATCAACGAGCCATATTAGTGGATTTAAAGTTTTAAGAACTGCTTATGATTGAAAGAAGCAAAAATCGCTCATGACAATTCATTGATCTGTTGTTCCAAAGATTACGAAAAACCCCTTAGTTCAATCTTCAAATAGATATGAAAATTTTGAAATTTGAAAGAACAGCTTATGATTTAAAGAACGAAAAAGCTCCCATGAAAGTTCGATTGTTTCATGGCGCAAAGATATCAAGTGAAATTCTCGTAATGCGAGTTTTTCAATTAGAAAGACCTTTTATGATTGGTAGAACAAAAACTCTCCCATAATAGTTCATTGCTTCAAGTCCCAAAAAAACTACTAAATATAATACATTTTAAATTAAATAGGACAGCTTTTAATTTAAGGTGGCAGAAATTTCCCATAAAAATCATTGATTCCATGTCAAATTTTTTTTCATGAAATACCAAATTTAATCTTCTACTAAGCATGCTGGTAGATTAGAAGCTTAGAAAGAAGAAAGATCTGCTAGATGCCAAGATAGAAAGAAGGAATATGAAAAAGTTGATTGATTTTATGTCTTGAAGATTTCAAGATATAATCAATTAAATCATCCAAAAGAATTGCACTTGATTTAAACAAGAAATAATCTCAACTGAATGTTCATAAGTCAAAAATTTATGAAATATTAAGGTTCAATTTTCTACTTTCCTAAATTCGCCCATTCAGCCAACTCCAGTTTGAAGTTTTCAAACTCCAGCTAAATTCGCATTCTGGACCACTGTGCACTCTTTCGTGCCCCAAAGATATCAAGTTAAATTATCATAATGCGAGTTTGCAAATTAGAAAGAACTGAACATAAAAGTTCATTGCATCAAGTCCTAAGAATTTTCAAAAATATAAAGTTCTTACTTCTACTGTTAGTAAATGACAAGATTTCAAATTAAATAGAACAGCTTATAATTTAAGGAAGCAGAAATATCCTATAAATGATTATTGATTCCATGTCAAAAAAAAAAAGATTTCAAGAAATACTAAATTTAATCTTCCATAAAGCATGCAGGCAGATTGAAAGCTAAGAAATAAGAAAGATCTGCTAGATGTCAAGAATGCGAGTTTATCTGGAAAAATACATTTTCAGCATAAGTTTGAAGTTTTGGAGCAAAATTGTTTCTAATAATAAGGCGCTACTTTTGGCACGAGTGAAAACTAGGGTGGTCCTTATTTTCAGAAAAATCGAAAATCTAACTTTTTTATTCGCAGAAACAAAGACATACAATTCGGAAAAGTTGTCGAATAAAACATTTCAAGCAACTTTTATGGTATATTTTTTTCTGTACCTTTTGATATGACCGAATGAGAGCATTTTTTCCGGTGACAGAAAAATCAGTTTTTTGCTTTACCTTTTTCATTTCAAATTTGCCAACAACGTTGTCTTTAGATGATTTTCAAGTTATAATAGATAAAAGTTTTGACGTGTAAATCTTGTAATTTTTTACGTGTAAGTAATCAATGATTTTCTTAAAAATTACGCCCTTTCCAAATGTGTTTTACTCAATTTAAAAAAATAACCTATCTCCAGTTTTTAGACATGATATGCAATAATAATAATCCTTTCAAGTGCTGTTACGAAATATTTTTTTGGTATGCCCCAACATTTGAAAAAAGCTTATTTTGTTTACAAAAACCACAATAACTTTTGTTTGACATACGATGGCGACAACTTCAGCACACCAAAAGTTGTAACTTTTATTGTTCTAGAATCACTAGGAAGACAATTTTGTTGAAAAATTTGAAAAAAAGAAGATACAGCAAAATAACCGATTTTTATAGGGACACCCTAGGCTACGTAGGAAAAAATGCTCTAATTCGGTCATATCAAAAGGTACAGAAAAATTATACCGTCAAAGATGCTTGAAATTATTTATTCTACAACTTTTCCGAATAATCTATGCCTTTATTTCTGCGAATAAAAAAGTTAGATTTTCGATTTCTCTGAAAATAAGGACCACCCTAGTTTTTGTTTACGCCAAAAGAAGCGCCTTGTTATTAGAAACAATTTTGTGGAAGGCAATTTTGCTCCAAAACTTCAAACTCATGCTGAAAATATATCTTTCCAGCTAAATTCACATTCTGGACCACTGTGCAATGGTTCTACACTCTCTACAGGACCACATATTGGGCAGTTTGTTTGTCATAAAAAAGTTATTTGTTAAAGTTTATGTTAAAGTTTTTTGTTTTCTAGATTATACGCCAACGTTTAGTAGACCAAAAGTTTCACTCGCGAAAATCGATGTTTTACCTCTTACCATCTGACTTATTTTTGCAAATTATACACGAGATACACTCAGTAGCAAAAAAAAAGCCGAGCAAAATTTTGTTTGCAAAAAACTCCATGTTCAACCTCCTATAACTTTGTCAATTATCAATATTTTTGGCTGAAAATTTAACAAAATTATAAACAATGTATGAACCTTATGTGATTAAAATTTTATGTTGATAAAATTGATACATTTTAAGTTATCATAACATATGTGAAAAAAGGCATTTTTGGACAAAGCAATTTCAAAAATCCGTATTTCTGTGAAAAATTTAGGTAGCATATTTAAAATTTCTCCATAGCTTATAGACTTTTTTTTGCACCGATATTTCAGCAAGGTCAGTATAATTTTGTTAAATTTTCAGCCAAAAATATTGATAATTGATAAAGTAACAGAAAGTTGAACAATGCGGTTTTTGGAAGCAAAATTTTCCTCGGCTTTTTTTTTGCTACTGAGTGTACAGTGCGATATTATTGATATTCGTCTCGTATTATAGAACATTCTAGATTAGGAAAATAAAGTTAGACAAAAACTTTTCCTTAGGGCCTAACTGACAAACGTAATCAAGGCTTTTTCTGTAAATTTCTCGTGGCACAAAAGCTACTTACGTAACCCTCTAATTCTATCGGATAGGTGAACACTTCCTCTTCGAAATGGTCCTGGTGGATTGGTTAGGCGAGTTTTAATGACGAGAAATTCGCGATAAAAGCCATTGTTTACGTTTGTCAGTTAGGCCCTAATGAAAAATCTTTCTCGAGTTTAACTAATCAATTGCACCGTTTGTGACTAGCATTGGGCAAATCATGCGAAAGTATCGATATTGAAAAATCGATTCATATTACCATTAGAATCGATTCTCCGATTATATCGATGGCAAAATATCGATTTATTTAGTATCGATACTTTTTCATTCGAACATAAAAAATGAGCTGAAGGATACATCAGTTATTAAAAAGTCAGATTTAAAACAATACCAATAAAACAAATCAGATACTTCAGGTTATCAGTTCAAAATGTTCGGTTATTGATACAGTTATTCCAGTATAATTCTGGAAGTGAACTCAAGAACGGCAGTTTATACGGCACGTATAAATTGTTGATAATTTTGATACCTTCTTATATGCAGATTGAGAACGAATTTTGTATGAAATACCATTTGATCGTGAACATCCCAAAGGCTTCCAGTTGCAACTATTTTTTTCATGGTATCAAATGGAAAAATCGAAAGAAATGTATCGGTGCATTAGATTTTTTATGCTTCTAGTATCGATTCAAAAAATCGAAAAATCGAAAAATCGAAACCGAAACATCGATCTTTTGATTTTCGATACGATATCGCCCATCGCTTTCAGTGACAACCACCAGCCACCTTAAATACACCGCCCAGCAGCAGGCCGTGATTTTTCATCTTCCCTAGGCGGCCGGTGGTGGCTATCTTTTTCTCCACTTCTCGCTTCGGATGATGGTCAATGTGCAACAACACACTGCACTGACTGTATGCAAAAAAAAAAAATAACAGAAAGAAAAAAAGGCTACGTGTAAAAGAGAAAAGACAAATATTTAGAAAGAATACAGCAAAGAAGAGAGCCCCAAAATGAGCACGTGAGAATGGAATGTTGAAGTTTGGAGTTCACAAGCAGCTTTTTGCCTTCGTCTTCAACTTCCTCGCTCTCTTATTCCTGGCCCTGATGCTGCTGTGTTAAAGAGCTTTGCCATTTTTTGCTTCGTTTTATAACGCACATTTTTTTTTCTTTCTCGGTGTGTTTATTTTACACGGTCTTTCTCGCGGGTGGCGCTCGTTTTCGATCTTGTTCCACACACTTCTTTCTCTTCGGGCTTCGAGGAAACTAAAGCGGGCCGTTCAAATGGTACAGTTGGCTTGGGATTTCCCCGCCCAGGCGATGCCGACGACGACGACGACGACGACGACGACGAGGACTATCCAAACTTTAATAGAGTGATTCAGGGGGAGATAAATGTTGAATTGATGCCATAAAAGGTAGTGCTAGCTTATTCATAAACCATCGACAGTTTCGGTGTGAGATTCGAATCCGCGGTTGGAGCAAATTCCACGGGTATTATCTTTATTGAAATTTCATGTCTTCATTGAGAACGATTGCAAACCCATTCGGTTCGGTTGCTAGTTTGGGCAGCTTTCGAGTGGAATGCAGGGAGCACTGTCGTTGGTCCACTTGCGGATGTAACCCGGCTTACAGAAGCAATCGGAAATGCAGGCACGACATCTGATGGGCGTGTTCCGTTTGTCGCAACCTAACTGCCAACACACGCCGCAGCAGTTGAACACTTCGTTCTCCGGGCAGGATCCTATTTTTTCGATAGAGGAGATTGATTTTGTACTTAAAAATAGGCGGAGGGCAACTTACGTGGGGTCACATTTGTGGTTGGACAAACTTCAGCACTGACTCTTAGTAGATGAACTAAGAAAATTAGGAGCGTTGCTCCTAGCAGAATTGATTTCAAACCGTTCGCCATGACTTGACTGATGAAACTGATCTAATCGGATCATCTTTTATACTGTCCTAGATTCCCCATGATTTATGGGAATAGTTCCAACGGAGAAGCAACTCAGGGTTAAGTTGAAAACGGCACTGTTATTGATTGAACTGTAATAGTATTCAAAACAAATAACCAACGAGTTCTTTCCATTATCGCTTGAGTAGTTAAAGCTGTAAAATTGTCCTCAGGATGCGAAGAAAGAAACTCAATCCAAACGAAAATCATTCAATCATTTGCTGATTCTCAAGAAAACCTTGAATTCTCAGCGATTAGAACATTGTTTTTGGCAGGTAAGTTTTCCATAAGGAGTGTCCAAAATATCTGGAATAACTGCAATCAGAGGCTCTTTTGGTTGTTTCGAAGTTTGAACTCTATTCAGAATTTAGGGTTAGATGTTGAGGGATATAAGAAGAATTTTTTACATTTCCAATTGTATGGCTTGATCATTTGTACTGGAGCTTGTGTTTGTCATCCACTTTTTCAAAGAGGTCTTGTCTTTCTAGTACTTTCATGGATTCTTTGAAGGTTCAAATTGAACATTTAGCTTCTTGTGGATTGATCGAAAACTATACAGTGAAGAAAATAGATTCACATGTGATGACGTGTCTCTTATTTCATACCTAACATGTGATGAATTTCCTATTTGAATCGATTTATACTAACAGTAAGGGTGCTTATCAGGCCTCTCACAAAGTGTGATGGTGGTTTTTCATTAAGAAAACAAGGTAATTGGTGCTTAAGATTTTGGACCGATGTATACTAACAGTGGTTTACTTGTTCCTAGAGATGGTGGCCCGGCAAAAATGGCGAGCGAATAATATTGATAACAATTGATTATGACCCTCACCACCGGTCCACCACATCCGACGGAACACCACATCTCACCGGGAAGCAGCTTTATTGTTTTCTTTTTTCTGTGCTCACTCGATCACTCGCGCCACCGAACAATAGATAACGCGATATGCCCGATAACAAAATAGTGTGCAACAAAGCATCGACACAACCGTTCACATCCGATGCTCGACGCAGACTCTTTGATTCTCGTAAACTTGCAATTTGTACAACTACATTTTACAAACTTTTTTACTGGTGGAACTAATATTTGCAACAAGCAAGTTAAACGTCCCAAAGAGCAATCTATAACATAAATTACGATTGAAGGATTTGGCGAAATTTGTGTTCAAAGAAACATTTCACGCCTTCTGGAAACTATATGCTCCGGTGGATTTCCAGACCCATCTTTTTGGCACCATTCAGGGGGAGGACTTATAATTTGAGATAACTCAATGCAGACGTCTACCATATTTGGCAAATCGACAGGCAATCGTTGGTGTAACCACCTGGTAACTCATATTAAGATGCTTAGAGGCGGACTGGAAGATTCGATGAGTCCCAACTCCCCCGGAAGAAGAATGTCGACAAATTTGCCAAGAAGTACTTGATGTGGCGAATTCAGCAAGCCGTACACAACGACCGTCACCATCAACAGCCAAATATATAGAAAAGAATACCTCCAGAAGCACATACTGCTCTACTTCCGGTCCCACGAATATGACACTCTGTTTTGGCCGAATCTGGCATCGTACCATTACGCGAAACCGGAGAACACGTGGTTTATGGCCCATCCCTCTGCTCTTAAAAAGCAAAATGAACTTATTAAAATCACTTTAAGATTGATGGAGGACGCATGGTTGAAAAGTTACTTTGAATAATGGAAATACGGGCCACCCCCTTTGTAGCACGGCTGCTAAGTCCGACAGCAATGGGCTCTACTCTCTGTAAGACTTGATCAAGCTTTAATAAACACTGATTATCCTTTTCATGCCATTGTTTAAATTGGGCCAAAAACGGGTTGGGTGGATCGATAGGCAACTTCACCTATACTTCACCACAGGGATATGAAGAATCTCCTTCCAACAACAAGATTGAACAATTGGTCGAAAGAGCGAGCTATCTTACATGAGGATGCCCCAATGGGCAGGGAGAAGAGCTCGCCACTCTATTTACAAACTGTCAGCAATTGGGAGTTGGCATTCCCACTCTCCCCATCCAGTGTGCTTTAATTGGGTGCCCTGATGGTCCCTCCAATTTCCCTGTATTATCAATAAATGTCTATATAATAATATTTATTATTTATCATAAGCACAAATGAACTATACGGGTCATTCGTATCTACTATATAGATTCTTTAATTTGTTGATCCTGTAATGACAGAAATTTTGCATATTGCTTTCTGAATAGTTCTGGTTCAGTCTAAAAAGACCTAACCCTGAAATCATCTATGTTAAAACATTTATGTATCCATTTATGAAATATATGAGAATATTAAAATATGTCAAACGAAAATCCAATAACAAGATTATAACAAACGCGTGGTAGAATAGTCAGCAAAAAAAAAGGAATTTTTGAAAATTTTTAGCACAGAAACTAAAATATACAACGCTAATTTTTTGATATGTTATGTAAAAAGATCCAAGCTTTCAAGAAAAAATCATAAAAACGAACGGGCTTTCGGTCCCGAGACAATGAAAGCCATGAAAACAAATATAATCCTTGTTTTCTTAATGAATCCAATAATTAAGTTATTTTTAAATATATTTCAAATAACTTTCTTTGCGAATTGAGTTGCAAAAGTCGGCTCAGTGGTTCAAAAGTTATGAATTTTTAAAAATAAAAAAAACTTCTTTTTTGCATTGCAAGCTTATTGCTACCACAATTTGCTTATTGCTTGGTCTCAACTAAGTTTAAAAAATGCTCTCCACAGTTATTACTTGAGATTCGATGACAGGTACCATTTTTGGATTTGTATGATTGTATGGCAAGTCTTTACCAAAGAGCTAGGGGAGGAAAAAACTATTGAAAAATCAATGTTTTCGGACCAACGCAGAAATGTTCACCCTAATAACAAAATAAATAAAAAACAGGTGGAATAATTTTGGATAAAAAAACAAAATTTCCAGTTTTTATGAAATTCTGAGAAATATTTCAGAGATTTATTGTCTATGTAATTCTATATTCTTATTTGAAAACTTAAATTACAATCTTACAAACTTGATTTACGAAAAGGAAAGTTTTTAAAAGATTTCATATAAAATTCCCAAACAGAAACAGACACAACTCGACAAGAAGTGTCTTTGGTTGAGTTGAATTTAGCGTTTCTTTTTGTTTTATTTTTATGTCGCTCACATGTGTCAGTATTAGGCCACGGAAAGTTATATGATCTTTTGATAGTTTTCATATACATAAAAACAGGCTTCAATCCCCGCACTTCTGCTTCTTCTTTTCGCATTTTGTTCAAGCTTTTCGTTAACATTTACCAGCAGCGTTATAATCAGATCGCCTAGTGGTTAGAAAAATATAGATTTAATCAAATAAATAATTAAGACTTACTTTTGAGATATAAAGTGTAAGGGACTGCGTTTTTATTACTCAAATTAAAATACTCCCAACGAGGAACCAATCAACTAAGAAAAAAAACTTGTTCAAATCTTACTCGTGTTTTCAGCCATTTCTGAAACTAACAGATCATTCGGAAGGGGAAACTGATATTCAGGCGTGGAAACTGATATAGTTAACAGAGAATATTTTGGAAATGAGCAACGAAAACGAAGTAGGTAGTTGTCGATCGAAATGAGATTTGACATGTTTTAAATAACTGGAATGGTCTCACCAAATTTAACTTTCCGATAAAATTTAACTCTCTTAAAAAATATGCGTCGTTCGAAAATCTTTGGCCAAATATTTATGAAACTTTTTTCCGCTGTGGACGCGCCAGTTCCAGCATTTTGTCAGACGCCTAAAAATCGTAATATCAGAGTAAACTTTGAAAATTCCACGGGGAGCGACCCCGGTGTAATGGTTAACATCTAGACCTCTATCGCCAAAGTCAAGAATTCGAATCACACCCCCGGATAAGTTACGAAAATACCCAAAAGGTATTTGACTGACTACGACGGGAGATGAACCAGCCCAGGGCTGAAAATCTTGATAATCAAGGAATTAAAAAAAATCCAGTTAAGAAGTTAAGATAGCAAGGTCTTTCTCTTACCATTTCTTGTTCAAAATGTGACCTTATCCCTTCGTAAGAAGTGTATCAAAAAGTAGTAATGAACATTTTATACGAAATAACATGTCAAAAAGTCTTTTTCTGTTTTTTTATTTTCAATATCACAATTTTGCAAATCTAATAACTCCTAAGGGTTACGTTTTCGCATCATGGTGTTTTCTAAAAAGTTGTATTTAAACAAGTTGTCCATCTTGTGGTGATAATTTTGTAGTTTCAAATTTTACCGCTAGGGCGGCGCTGTTGCAAACTTTTGAACGAAACACGCCAAAGGCTGTTCATTCACGACTGGAGCGTCCGGTGCTTGTGCACTGCTTTAGTACAGGGCTATTTTGCTAATGTAGATTAGGGTGTCCCTAAAAAATCTGTTTTTTCATTACAACTTTTTAGTTTCGATTGTTAGGAAAAAAATATCTTCAAATGAAGTGTAGAGAAAAATATGATGCATGTTTTTGTTGAACTAAGTATTTGGGTATTTGAACGATTTAAACCAACAGTAAGGATGCTGATGGGGCCCCTTAAAAATATTCCACAATACAGAGAAAATGCAATAGTAGGTTTGAAAAGTCGCTAAGCAAATCTGTTTAGAAAAGCATCAAGGCAGCGTATTAGAAGATCAAGACCTGCAAGAAGTCCACAGGAAGTTTAGCAGGATGTGCAAAGAAACACTATTCGAATATTGGCCCAGAAGATCTGAAGGATTTCCAGAGGAAGTTTTTTGCAGCTCGAATTTGAAGAAGTTTGCTCTCCACTGAGGGGGATTTTGATACAAGTAGGCGGACAAGAAAATTTTCATAATCTTTTCGAGATTTTATGAGTTTTTGAGTTTGTGTTTTTGTTTGTTGTAGTGGTAAAGACATTTCATGGTCTGGTATTGAAAAAGACTTTACTTTATCTTAATTTCAAATTACTACTGATGATCATTCAAATGTTGTAACAAAGATAATACTATTTGATTTGACAGCTCATTTTCTAAAAGATATTTTGACAACTTCTTGTAGAAATATGTTTATTTATTGAAGATAAATTTGTAAATAATGATGATATGTAAGATAATAAGAAATCTATACATATAAAAATGAATTTTAGACTCGGACACTAATGAACCGATCGGCGTAAATTTTTGTATGGAGAAGTTTTTAGGGTCGGGGAAGGGATCCCTATCTTCTTTGCAAGGGAGGCTCCCATACAAATGAAACACATATTTCTGCCTAACTTGAGAACTAATCAAGCAAAGGAAACCAAATTTTACATGTGAGAGTTTTTAGGAAAAAGAAATGTTTTTATGGTGGTTTGAGACCCCTCCCTTTTCTGAAAGGGGAAGCTCCCATACAAATGAAACAGAAGATTCTGCATAACTCAAGAACAAACCAAGTAAATTGAACCAAATTTGGCATGTGAGGTTTTCTGGAGGCGAAAAATGTTTCTATGGTAGTTCGAGTGCCCTCCCATTTCTAGAAATGGGAGAGAGCTCATACAAATGATAACCCCAAATTTAAACCAAACATGTGAATTGTCCCTACTGTTACAAACAATTGTATTTTGGGATTTATGGGGCCAGAGAAGGTTCTTATGATGGTTCGAGACTCTTCCCCACCTAGAAGAGGGGGGAGGGGGCTCAAATAAAAGTGAAAGACCAATTTCGGCATAACTCGAGAACTAATCAAGCGAATGGAATTAAATTTACCATGTGAGGGTTTTGAAAATAAGATTCTTTTTTATTGTGGTTTGGAACCCATCCCTTATCTGGTAAAATAGAAATTTCTACATAACTCAAGAACTAATCAAACGAATGGAACTAAATTTGGCATGTGGAGGTTTTTTAAGCCAAGAAATGTTATTATGGTGGTTCGATACCCCTCTCCTCTCTGGAAGGTTTGATACAAATGAAACACAAATTTCAACTAAACATGAGATTTATTCCTACTGTTATGGAAGTTTGTATGCAGGAGTTTTTGGGGCCGGAGAAGATTCTTATGATGGCTAGAGACTCCTACAAGGGGGAACTTTCATACAAACGGAACACAAATTTCTGCATAACTCGAAAACTAATAAAGCAAATGGACCCAAATTTGGAATGTGGTTTGGTTTTTGGAGGCAGGATTTTTTCTATGGTGGTTCTGGAGGGAGGGGACTCTCAAACAAATGAAACAGAAATTTCAACCAACCATGGGAGTTATCCAGGCAACTTAAACACAAAATGTGTATTTCTTGAGTAAGCAGCAAGTTCTGATAGAGGTTTGAACCCTTTCTTAGTCAAGAATGGTGAATGATTGAGTTACTTTCAGTGCTTAATTATGCACAGGAAGTTAATCTACAGTTATGGAAGAGAAAATTTCGTTCAAACTGACAATACATATACGGCGTAGTTTGAAGATAAATGTTTTGTCTATGATATGCTTCTACACAGACAGAAAACGATGGTAATAACTACCATTCAGAGGGTTGAATTGAAAACACACACCTACGTTTTATTTTACAGAAATTACACTCATTAGAAAACGGTTTTTTTTTTTTAACAAAACTCATAACTCAAAAAAGCTTTAGAGCGTTAGTTCTATTAAATTTTCATTCATCTAGTTGCAAGCGTAGCAAGGCTCGCACCGGGCTAAATCTACTCAACAAATTCGTTCTTCAATTTCATCAACAGCATTCAGTAGTTCTTCAAATGCATTACAGGTAGTAGTATCTGCCATTGAACTGTCTGTAGAGTCTTCGCATTTCATACAACTTTTCACGATGTCTGGATAATTCTGAGATATCTTTTTCTGTCGCCTTTTTTTCAATCCAAATTGAACTGATGTATGGGTCTGATTCATTCAGAGCACCGATGAAGACATCTTGTAAGTTGTCTTCTCTCGATCGTTATTGAGCATGATGGGTTGCCAATGTTGACAGTCAGCTGCCTCTTCTGCTAATATACCAAGTGGTGTTGGTGAATGCATAATTATTTCTCCGGCATGGGCGAGAACTTAATGTACGGTTGCGGGGATATTATACCAATCATACGATGTAAGATAAAGTCTGTATGTTTTCTTACAATAGTCATCAAACTTTTTCCGAATTGATTGGTCTATGAGGCTAACAGTTAATAGCGATCTAAAAGTGACGTGCCCTCCCAGTGAGTTTGGATGGACGACGAAATGTATTTGACAGAGGATTCCAGAACACTGCCGGAACCTCAATTCTACACCAAATCGTTTAGAGAGCGTCCCAATTGCAGAAACTCGGTGGTGGTCGTTCGGCAAGCAAATTTTCCGACACGAATGCTTGCGGAAGATCTTGCTTCCACTATATCGGAAGTATGAGATTCCTCCTCTCTTTTGGCCGGATCTGGCGTCAGCCCGTTATGCCAGATGAGCTGTACAGTAGTTTTCTGATAACGTTGAACAAGGTTGATTTCGTTGAAAAAGATATCAACCAACCAAACTGTCCCCAACTGCGATCGATCGAACGCTACTGGGCAATCGTCAAGCGGAACCTCAAAAAGACAGTTGCAGTGGACCACAACATGTCAGACTTCTTGACAAAGTGGGAAAAGCAGCGTCCAGAAAGACCTCAAAAACCACTGTGCAGAGGCTTAAGGTGAAACTGAAGGGAGTCCTATTCCATATGATTTATAGGTTAGGTTGATTATCACTTCGCGATTTTTGAGACTAAAAATCTCAAACTAAACAAAGCAGACAACGCTGAAATTGCTAACCAATGCATGCTCCAGTGGAGCAAACGATTCTTGAAAATTTCACACCTGAAGTCGCAATAGTATTTGAGGTTTGTGCTCAGAAAACTTCTAAGTGATAGGGACTTGATCCCGTATGTCCTTAAATACGAATATATTATCGAAATCAACAATCTGATTTTATGTTTTTAGTTTTATTGGTATTTTAACATGTCGAACTGTAATAAAATACATTGCTTTGAAAGTTGCAAATTGTTTTTAGTTTTATTTCAATTTTTGAATATTCATAACTACTTTTCGATACACTCCCTAAACCACGAATAATCGGTTGCCTTGGGCTATATTTTTAAAATCTCAATGACCAAAACAATGACTATGTTGTGCATTTCTTGCATTTCCGGATCAACCGAATAGTGCTAATATATAATAGACACGAATGATTGCAGTATTTTTCATTTACATAAATATACACACTATTATATAAATATTTCATGGGAACGGGAGGGACCATCAGGGCACCCGATTGAAGCTGGATGGGGAGAGTGAGAGTGCCAACTGCCCATTGCTGCCTATCGATCCACCCAACCCGTTTTAGGCCCTTTGGCATGACTAGGATTAATAATCATCAGTGGTTATTAAAGCTTGATCAAGTCTAACAGAGAGGAGAGCCCATTGCTGTCGGACTTAGTTTCCGTGCTATAATAGATGGTAGTACATATCATCATCATCAACATCATCATAATCATCATCACCACAACAATGATTTTATTGTGTATTGAACATAGCATAGTCTCTTTGAGTTAGACTTAGCTCGATGAACAGGTTGAACTTCTGATCACGTAGAAATCGGTAAGGATCCGCATTAACGTACTATTTGAATGTGAAAAATGACCTATATTTTGAAAATCAAGAATTTAAAAGCTAAGTGTATTTTCAAAATTAAACTCAATAATTAAACAATTAAGAAGAGATTGAATTAATCGAAAATCCAATATTAATATCACATGTAAACTAGAACTGCTTCGCATTTTACAAACAGTTAATGGTGTGCAATTAGAGCTAGTTATACTAACTGTAAATTTATTATAGTACACTCAGTAGCAAACAAAAAGCCGAGCAAAATTTTCTTCCAAAAAACGCGTTGTTCAACCTTCTGTAACTTTGTCAATTACCAATATATTTGGCTGAAATTTTAACAACGTTATAACTAATGTTTCGACCTTATGTGACCAAAATTTTATGTTGATAAAGTTTATAAATTTGAAGTTATCATAACATATGTGAAAAAAGTCATTTTGGACATACCAATTTAAAAAAACCGTATTTCTGTGAAAAATTTAGGTAGCATATTAAAAATTTCACCATGACTTAAAACAATACAGAAATTTATGTGGACAAAATTTGAATTGTTTCCATCAAGTGGTTTGGACTACAGCTGGCGTCAAAGTTGAGGCTCCAACATGAGTATTTGCCTTGTTCACCCAATTTTGACCATGCTGAAATATCGGTGCAAAAAAAAGCTGCAAATTTTGGTCACATAAGGTCGAAACATTAGTTATAACGTTGTCAAAATTTCAGCCAAATATATTGATAATTGACAAAGTTACAGAAGGTTGAACAACGCGTTTTTTGGAAGAAAATTTTGCTCGGCTTTATTTTTGCTACTGAGTGTAAGTAAATATATACAGATAAAAAGAAACATTGAAGTTTCAGCGTTATCTAATACACATAAACGGAATGCTAGATTCGGCAGAAAATAATGGCATATTTCATGTAAATTTAAGCCAGATAACGCCTGAATCTAGCCTGTTGTATGAAAGATTGCATACAAACATTGCTGTATGGCGCATGAAAGATTGCAAACAATTTCGATGTTTACGCCTCTTTTAATATGGAATTAAACGAGGGGAAATTTTACTCGCTTTTTTAAATTAATTATTATTACATTCCAAATTCCTCATAAAATACATTTTCTACATCGCATCGAACAATACCTTCAAAATTCTTTCACTCGTAATTCATAACAAATCGACTCTATGAATGCCTAAAACCGTGCATATCCCCACATAGAAAAAAAAAAACAAACGACCACATTAAAATAACATAAAAACCACCGAACCTAAGCCACCGGAGCCAGGACAAGGCCCCTCAAGTGACCGCAACCGAAGCACAGTCAAATTACGGTGAAAAATATTGGCTTCTAATATTTCCCACCCCACCCCAGCGACGCACAGACGGACGGACCGCCTTCTTTTCAGCGGACTTCGAATAGAGTTTGAAAAATTACGACATTTAAAGTCCTATTAGCCTTTGCGGCACCCCCAGCCGGGGAGATCGGTGGGGCCACGGTCCCGGGGAAAGGGTGCGCAATTTATTCGATTATAAATCTATTAGCTGCTTGTTCCGTCTCTCTACAAATTAACTATTCACGTCGTCTTTTATTCCGATTTTTTTCTTCTGTCTGTTGTGCGCTTGCGGCCGTTGTTGAGGTTGGTGGCGCGATGATGACGCGCTGGTTAACAACGTCGACAATGTGAGGATAGGGTCATTAAAATTGAGTTATTGAATTGGCAGTTGCTGGAACTTTCACATGTTTTGAGCGTGTTTTATTGGAAATTGAAATATGGCAATAACGGCCTCTGGCCATGGCGGCGGGTGGGTTAAGGGGGTGATGGGAATACCGACCGCTGATGGCCAGACAGACAGACCGATGGGAACCAACTTGCGTTTCGTTTTGAACCGTTTGTTGTGGAAAGTAAAGACCACGATAATCGCCCTCCGGACTCCGGGCTGTTGTTTGACTGACTGACTGACTCGTTGACCGACGCCGCCGCCGAACCGAACGAACGGGGTAACAACCGGCCATCATGTTTAGGTCTATTAGTCGAAAGTACCACGCACCGGCGGCAGGCTGCCATCGACTCTTTCTCTCCCGTCTCTCTCCCCTTCTTTCACGTTCGATTTGTGGCCATAAACATGAATGGCAGTGTGTCGGACGGACAGTTGGTATCGGCTTCCATTCATAATTTTTGTGTGATTTTTATGGATGGTGTTTTTCCCCCCGTCTGACCGACCGAAGTGGTGGACAGCAGTGAATGCAATGATTCGGTGGGAATTTCGATGGATGGGAAATTGAATAGCATGTTTCTTTAAGGCGTTGGAAAATGTTAATCTGGGGGGTTTAAATGACAGTTAAAAGTGATGGTTCATCACTTATCCCAAGCGATTTTTAAGATGGTGCTGTATGGGCATCCGACCGGGAAGATTGACATTCCTTAACAGTGATTGCTTCTGCGTTAATACTAATTGTTATTGCGCGGAGAATCAACATATTATGTTTGCTACACCGATAAAGAGAAACATTGAATATTCTGCGGTATCTAATGCACACAAAGGGAATGCTAGATTTGGGAAAAATAATAGGATATTTCATGTAAATTTAAGCCAGATAACGCCTGAATCTAGCCTGTTGTATGAAAGTTTGCAAACATTGTTGTATGGCACATGAGAGATTGCAAACAATTTCGTTGTTTACGCCTCCTTTGACCTTGAATTTAGAGGGGAAATTGTTAAAAAAAATAATTCTGTGTAGCATCCTATAAGAGATGGACAATAGGGTGCCAATAAAAATCGACTTTTAGAATTGCTCAAAGTTTGAATTTCCAAACGAGTGCTCAAAAGTTTTGTTTCGTACAAAAAAAATCCTCATGCTAAATTCGAACTCAATCGGACTTTTGACTTTTTTTACCAATGAATAATCTCCCAACTTACATAAAATTTCCGCGATCGTTTTTTTATGCCAAATGTCTTAAAAACGCATGAAACGTTGAGATCTTGTATAACCTCGAAAAAAAGATTTGAACTCATGTCACATTTTTCGACTTAAAGGAATGAATTGAATTTGAAACGAAGGATTTGAATTTAATTGCTAGGCTGTTCATGGTAACAATATTCAAATAAATCCTATGTCATCGTTCGCAACTGCTTGCAAATTATATGTTATATTTCATTAGGGTGGTTCACAAATTTTCCATTAGGGTGGTCTTTTTTTATTGAAACATTCAAAACACAACACCAGAAAAAAAATTCAAATGGACATCGTAGGAACTTTTAACATTTAATATGTGATATTTCATCAGAGTGGTTAAATTGCTTTCTATAAAAATGGTCTTTTAGGAACCAACAAATTAAAAAGAAATCAAAACAAAACACATAAAATCAAAAATGTTTTCAATGCAAGTTACGCGACTTTCTACAACAAGGTGTATTAGAAAATTTTGATAATTTCATGAACGTTTTAGAAGAAGGAAGATTTTTTCATGAGTCAAAAAAATCAAACTTTGGCACCTTTGGGGGGTCCGAAGCCCGATTTAGCTCAAATTTTGCATTGCGAGTAGACAAAACTTTTCAGCACTACCCTTTTATGAAATTCGATGGTTAAATTTTTCCCACACATTCCAAAGACACCATTATGGACAAGGCGTTCGCAAACCGTTGTACGGGACTAGTACTTTTACTAAAATGATTCAACTCGTTTGGAAATCAAAAGAGATTCAGAGAAAATTGCGAACATGAACCGGTTTAGCTCTTACGAAAAACCGTCAACTAGTTCACGGTGAGAGCTCCCCTTCTAGATGGGGGAAGGGTCTCAAACCACCACACAAAAAATCCTGCCTCCAAAGACCCCCACATGCCAAAATAGGTTCCATTTTCTTGATTAGTTCTCGAGTTTTGTACATTTCTATGGGAGTCTCCCCACTTCCATAGAGAGAAGGGGTCTCGAGTTTTGCATAAATGTCTGTTTCAATCTGTGCAAGAGCGTCTATCCCCCTTTTCAGAGGAGGAGGTGATCTCGAACAATCATAAAAAACATTTCTCGCTTTCAAAAACCCCCACATGCCAAATTTGGTTTAATTTGCTTGATTAGTTCTCGAGTTATGCAGAATTTTCTCTGTCATTTTCATGAGAGTCACCCCTCCTCCCCTCCTTTTAGAGACAGGGAGAGGTCTCGAACCACCATAGAAACATTTCTTGCTTTGAACAACCCCGATATGCAAAATTTGGTTGCATTAGCTAGATTAGTTCTCAAGTTATACAGAAATGTCTGTTGCATTTGTATGAGTGGAAGATAGATATTTTTTCGCCTTCAAAACTTCAAAATGCCAAATTTGGTTCCGTGTGTTTCATTTGTATGGGAGCCCCCCGAAGGGGTCGCAAATTCTCATAATAACCTTTCGCGGTCCGAAAAACTCCTGTATACAAATTATCACGCTGATCGGTTCATAAGTTTCCGAGTCTATAAGGGCCAGACATACAGACAGAAATTCATTAATATTTATTTATAGATACTATAATTTTTCAACACGCCACAAATTATGAATTTTTACATAATTTTTCAACAACTGTGTATCACATTGCAAAGAAATCGTCGAAACAAACGGTAGTTATAATTGTTATAAATTGCATATAGTTGGCCAGAAGCTAAACCATGCGGAAGACACGCTTTAATGTTTGATATTTAAATTTATTTTGACGTTCTATCGTCAAGAGGAGGATCCAATATACAGTGTTGTCAGAATTTTCAGTTTTCGTTCAGCTCATAACAAAAAAATGCTTCTCTAACTATATTTCACGATTTTCCCTGTTCCTAAAACAGACCATTTCTAGGGTTTTTTTTTCATTAGGGCGAATCTGCAATTGAGAGACTCTCTTTGATTACTTTCTCTTTCATTCATATTCCATTCAGCGTTACGTTTTTGATTCAACTATTTGTAGAGTATAGTAGTCAGCACTGTTGTGTTTTTATCTGTACTACAGAATCCCTCAAAAGATTTATAATGGCGCTGTAATAAATGAATGAGAGCGAGAAAGGAGAGAGCCTCTCATTGATAGATTCGCCCTTTTGAAAAAAAAATCCTAGATTTGATAGTGAAAGCATGCAAAATCTCGACACTCACACCAGCCTCATCAGCGTATCAATTTACAAACTTTAATAAGAAACTACTGTCACTTGTGAGAGCCATGCAAACGATACTCGCATTGTGAATGTCTTTGGCTACAATCAATATGTGAGCCTCACAAAGGAGGATTAGAAGAACAACCACAAATTATGAACGCTTCCCAAGTACAGTTATAACAAAAAACCGAACGACGCAAACTCATGTATAATAACAAAGCCTTCGCATTCCAAACCTACCTCAGTTGGCGCGATTGTGTGGGTCAAAAAGAAAGCAAGATCCATCATACACATGCTGTGGGGTTCAAGCACTAATACACTCATCTAGGTAAACGAAGCATTTTCGATGGAGCGCCGCTGACCACAACCATTGTCAGTTGCCTTTTACGACTCTCACCAACACCAGCGATGATCGTGGATTGAGAATTGTTATGAATACTGATAGAATGAATTCGGGCGGAATTTTGACATTTATTTAAATGACAGTCATTTAAAGATTGTAACTCTGAGTGGAAGCTTACATAGCTTGACTCATTGATAATGAAATAAAAATGATCCCAAGTAACATTGCCAAAACCATCCAGCTTTATTAAGTTTTATTAAAGTTTTATGAAAGCCACTAGAAATCATTTTTCGGTTTTATTATGGCAGCAAGAGATGCCAATAGGTTTCAAATTTTAGTCAGGTTTGTAAGAACCTACACAGCTTCTTTACAACGATATTAAAACCTTGACTTCTAAAATTCCTTTTACTCCTACCAAAGGTTTTATTTTGACTTTATAAACTCATAAAATGCTGTTTTTAAATGCCGTTGTAGGTCTCATTCGTATTATCTTATTATGGTCAGTTGAAAAAGCATTTTAGAACCATTTTGCCTCCAATAAATACATTAAACGGCTAATTGGCATTGAGGAAAGCTACCAAGCGACCAGATAGTTTTATAGTAACCATTGCTAAGATAAATTGGCTTTTTGGCAAAACTGTGATTTCTTGCAATCGCCATATTGGAATATATGAAATAATTGAAATGTGGAAAAAACAATTGAACTGTAGATCTGAGACAAATTTCAGTATTCGTTTAGATAACCTTATTGAATTCCATCAATTTTCAGGAGTTTCATGATTAGTTTACCGAATATATTTCTTTCAATTTTGTTTTTGTTGTTGTAAACTCGCATAATTTTCTAGGCGCATTAATTTTCAGCTCTTATCGTGCCAATATTCACCATATAATGAAATGCGCATATGATTTGGAGCATGATACGCTATAAAAAAAACTCAATTTGTTTTATATATTTTGCTTTCAAAGATAATTTCCCGCAACACTAGAACATTTTCTCAGCCATTATTTACTGTTGAATGAATCAGGAGAGCAGAGAATCGAACAAAGCAGAACAACAAAAACCAACCACGATATCGCCGTGAAGTTTGACAGCTGTGGCCATTTGGCCCTGTGCTGGTTTTGATGGCGGCCAATAGGTTTTATGATGGTTTTCAAGTGGTCATAACATCTTTCACTAGAACATTTTCAAAATCTTTAGGGCCTAAGAAAGGTTTTATGAATTTGTTTTCACAACCGTCTATAGAGTGAGCCATGCTAATGCAAAAATTGTACCTGGCATCGAAAGCTCTTGATTAAAAACAGTGGAAGTGCATTTAGAACACTAAGTTGAGAAAGCAAGCAAACGCTAAGAAAGAAGAAATCTCGAAGTTTTGTTCGAATACCAGTCTTCATATTTTGTACACTGTTGGCTATTCTGAGCGGCCATTTTGTTCCACCACCTTTTCATCTTTGTTGCTCCCCGAGTCACCGCTCCTCTTCAACTTCTGTTTGACAATCGCCAATATTTCTCGATTGGGCGGGATTGAGGGCAGTTGGGAGGATTGATGTCCTTTTCGAAGAAATCCAAACCGCTGCCTCGATACCCCTGAAGTGGCAGCTTGTCAAATCAGGCCGAAACTGTGTGAAAACTATCACCTAGGTTTGGGTCCCTTCTGATTGCTCGATTCTGAGTAAGGAGAGAGCGGATTCACTTACCAAGATGGGAACTATGGACTTGTGAACGTCCCACTTTCAATATTTATTTTTGTAATTTACTCGTCAACAGGCCTTGATCAGCGGGCAACAAAAATGGGATGCCCGGGATTGAGGCAGATGATTACATTCCATTCTACCCCAGGTATTGAAAAAATCGTGGTTCAGAGGGTTGGACATTGGCCAGTGTCCAATCACTACTCTTCAGGTTCTCATTTCTCTCGAATAGGGCTCTCACACACCAATCAATGCGGCTGTGGTGCAGGTTATCAGGACGTCAACCACGTTGTCTGGAATTGCCTCGATAACGAAATTGCAAGGGAATGTCCAACCAAGTCAGTGAACATTGAAAAACTCGTTCAGCAATTCTTCCAATAACGCAGGATCGAATAACACTGTTTCCATTAATGTTGTTTCCGACGTTTTTCAGTATCGGATTTGATCCAACTGATTCCAACATTGAATATCTCGTGATATTAAGCATAAGAAAAGTTACTATTTTCAGCTAAACTGTTCAGTACATCAAGACCTACCAGTTGGTGGAAAGTAGTTTAGCAATATCTCACTGTGCGGCGCTAGTGTGCACATGAACTTCATGTATAAGCTGTATCTCGAGATCCTGGTCACCTAGCAACTTAGCGTTTTCGACACAGATGCTCTATGCTGACAAAGACTCCGTCAGTCGATCAACAGCTGAAGAAATCTAAAATGATCAGCTTTAACATTGACGTTCTCACACCCCGTGGATGGAGCTACGATGACAAATAATTCCTTGAAGACATTTCATGCCACGATGAAACCAAACCAGTTAATATGATACGTTTCTTCACGCAAAAATCTCCACGAAAACACTCCTTTATCACTCACCACGTCCATGCAACCGTTGGAAATGAGGTGGATTTGATATCTACCTTAAAAGAAGCAGGGAACCCACGTAGCCTTCAGTAGACATCAAAGACAATGGGAAATGAATAGTTGGAGAGAATGCTCTGTTTGATATACAGTCGTTGGGAGCATCCAGTCTAAGAAGGTTAGGTGATGCTCCATTTCCCTTCAAACGGTTGGGGCTAAAGCATTTACTTGAGTCCTAGCCTGGCGCCAATTCTCGCTCTCTGAACAGTGGAGAATGTCTGAGAATACGTTTTTCCTCTAACAGGAGAGTCATGGTCTCAATTTCTTGTCCTAAATAATTTTTCAGAAATGCTTCTGGAATCGTTCTGCAATGCTTGCAAAATGTTTTTAAGATTCTTCCAGACTTGTTCTGAGATGCTTCCGCAGTTGTTCTGATATTATTTCTTAAAGGTTTTTTTTAAAATATATCGAGAGTAGCTTCTATAGTAATTCTGGAATACTTCCAGAGCAGTACAGGAATGCGTTAAGCGTTGTTCTATAATAGTTACTTTCCGAGTTATTATGACATCCCTCCGATGCATAGGTTCTGAAATGCTTCCATAGAAGTTTAAAAATCTTTTCAAACTAAATCCTAGAGGGTTTGAGCTGTTTAGTGGAATACCTGTAACTAGAAATTAGAAGAAGAATTAGTATCTTCCATTTAATTCCAACTACCTTTGCTTATCTTCGACAGATACGCGTATTTCGTCTACAATGTGCAGACTTCTTCAGTGTCTCGTACTAATAACTCGACTGAAAGAAAACCTTCGCCACCTGCCGTATATATACTATTTTCTAAATACAAAACGATTTTTGACGAACGTTACTGAATACTACCAGCATGCTGACGAGTGCTGAATATTACCAGCATGTCATGGATATGAAATTGAGGTTTTTACCAGAAGCCCTACTTCAGTTATTGGTGTATGAATTTGATATCGTGTTGATAACATAAATTATCTCAAGAAATTTGTTCACATAACAAAATTTGTTATCAAAATAAACTCAATGATGATAAAACGAGTTAATGTTGAGATATCCAATATTAATTTGTAATCCCTTTTGTTATGTTGGATGTTTATTCAGTCTGAATGATAAAATATTTAGTCAAAAGATTTGATTTTTTTTAGACAGTCAGATTTAGATGATTTTGTTGGTATAAACCTTTGCTCGGGTTGTGTGTTGAGCGCTCTCGGAACTAATTCAAAGCTTAAATATTTCATCACGAGTGCTGATATGTAATGAAGATTTTTGATATTCCATGAAAGTTTCAAGCTTCCTTTTGTTTAACCTAATCCTTACGTTGATTCGATCGTCATTACTAAACAATATTCACAAAGCGTCTTCGGGATAGTTGTTTCGACCTTCACTATGATCACCTTGTGGCTGCAATTATTTGCGTTTCATGTTTGATTGAAACTAAAACTTCCGTCAATGTTGCTCAGCACGCGCTACCTATGTTTGCGGAAGGATTTCCCATACCAGCTCAATCAGCACCTTGTAACATACGAAAATCGATTTCACGTGCCAAAGTCGATCATGACACCTAACCTCCCGAGCGAACAAAAAACCAAACCGACCGAATTCTTCAAACAAGTCACATCCATCAAGTTCGGATCCGAGAAATTAAATTCCAATGTTAGGAAGAACACCAACCACCAACCGTTCGTGTATTGATTATTATCATGTTGGTTGGTTTTTTTTGTTCTTCTGTTAGCTCATCCTGTTTTGAGACTTTCTAATTCTAGTCACGATTTGTGCGTAAAAAGAGTCATCTCGTGAATACGTGGATAAGAATAAATATAAAAAAATAACGTACGTTTAATCGCTCATCGGGCTTGATGGGGGGGACGATTGACTTCGAATGTATGAATGAATGAGTAAAGTGATCTACCCAACCAGGAACAATACCATTCGGCTGTGGTGTTTTTTTTTTTTTGTATGGCCGACAGTTGTTCAGATTATGATGATCAACAATGTGTTCTACGTGATGGCGTCTTATTCGTCAATTAATGCGGATGACACACCGCCGCCATGTATTGGTTGGTTGCCTGCTACTTGGGAACGCCTCGTTTTTTCTGCGGACATTAGAGTTAGATTTTACCGGCAATAGCGTTACTTACCGTTATGGTTCAATTTTATTTTTAGGAAAATGAAGAATAATCAGTGGCATTTTTTAAGTGGGTTGTAATTTTGCTAGAACGAAGATTTGAACAGAACGTTTTGATAATTCCGTAAGTGTACGGTAGGCTGTGAAAATTGAATAGAAGTAGTTGAAAACTGAGCGGAAGGCTATTTTAAAAGGCAGTATCCGACCAAGCACATAATTTTTTACCAAGCTACCTAAATGCTGAATAGGCAATGGAAAGAATATCCTCTTGACTGCACAGATAGAAAGAAACATTGAATTTTCTGCATTATCTAATGCACATAAAAGGAATGCTAGATTTGGCTAAAAATAATGGGATATTTCATGTAAATTTATGCCAGATAACGCTCAAATCTAATATGTTGTATGCAAGATTGCAAACATTGTTGTGTGGCGCATAAAAGGTTGCAAACAATTTCGTTGTTTACGCCTCCTTTGGCTTGGAATCAAACGAGGGGAAATTTTCCGCGTCTGTTAAAATTCATTATTTTTTTCTGTGTGGCAAAAGAATGGTATTGCGATGTTTGTTCCTAACTTCTCAGAGTCTACATGGGAGAGAAAACTATCTCTAGCTGAAGGTTTTTGAAATCACAATGTCTATTTTAACCTATATTAACAAGCGGCCCTCCTCTTAAGAACTGCAGTATGAGTACACCTTTGAGGTTCTGTATGAAAAAAGACTAAGACTTATTTTGACAGCTGTTTAGTGTCAATGCGTTGCTTGCCTTGTAAACAAATGAAAATCTTCATTAAAAGTTAAAGTTTTTCTTCAAGCGGAACATTGCGAGGTCTTACGGAAGAAAAGCGAAAATCGATTGTGACCAAGTACTGCACTGGAAAGGGATTGTCGCTTAAAAATTAGCGAAAGAAGAAGGTGTTACTGTATTTGTGGTCCAAAATGCGATAAACCGGTTTCTTATGCATAACACATTGAAGGACTTACCCGGCCGTGGTAGAAAAACAGGTGCATCAAACACAAATTCAGGCAAACAAATTTGCAAAGTTTTTGAAGGAAAAAAGGAGATATCAATCAGAGATTGCGCAAAAAAGTGAAGAACAACGATTGGAATGATCCAACGCGCAAAGGAGCGAAATTCCCTGAAGACGTATCGGAAACAAGAATGTCAGAAACGGAGCCGAATTCAGCCGGACTCCGTGAAAACTCGGGCTCGAACGACGTACGACGAGGTTTTGAGCAAAAATGACATGTTCATTATCATGGATGACGAGACGTACGTCAAATTGGACTACAGGGCACTTCCAAGGGCACAGTTTTACACCGTGAAGCGTGGAACGGAATTTGCGAAAAAATTGGAAAAAAGGTTTGAAATTGACATCTTTTTTTCACTACCGCAAATATGAACGCCGGAAGGAATACCTGCAGAAACGAATTCTGCCACTAATCCGAAAACACAAAGGTTCGACACTGTTTTGACCTGATTTGGCCATCCTGCCTCTATGCGCGTGCCACCTTAGACTGGTATGAAGAGAACAATGTCCAATTTGTGGAAAAGGCGATGAATCCTCCAAATTGTCCGCAATTTGGAGAAATTTTGGGCTTTGATTAACAGAAAACTAAGGAAGAAAGCTAAATGAGCAGATGACATCATCAAATTAAAAAAAGACTGGGTAAACGTGAGCAAAACCATCGACGGAATGGTTGTGCAAAACCTCATGAGGAACATCAAGAAGAAGGTGAGAGAGCTGGCCAGATATACAAAAAATTAAATTAATACTGATGTAATGGGCTTTTTTGATGGTAAATAAACAATGTAAATGAATTTGAGTTGCAAAATAAATAAAACATATTTTAAAACAGCAACTTTTAGGTGTACTCATAATTAACGATACAGTCCTTAAGATCGTCAGAAGAAGGCACATAAAAATGTTAAATATGGCAGTTTTTAAAAAATCACAATTTTATGTGTTAATACTCAAAATAAAAAAAACTGTATTTTGACATTGCATGGAAAGGAAACAAATGCTAAAAAATATCGAAGTAATTTAAAGGGGGATATACAGTTAGAACGAGAGAAAAAACTCATTTTTGAAGGGAAGGTATTTACTCAAATCAATCGAAACTTTTTTACAATTATAAGTGTATCCATGTAGTATACAAAAATATTTTTTTCAATTTTTTTCCAACAAAATGGCGGCCGTTAGAGTGCGTTAAAAAAGTCGTTGTATTTTGCTTGTGCCGGCTCTCCTGGTCGCAGTTTTGATCTGAAACTTGCTGACCCAAAACAAATACATTAACTACATTTACAGTTAGTCGATGAATTGAAAAAAAAAGTTAAAAAAAAATTTTGCACTTTTGACGCAACTTTTTTGAAAAAATCCATATTCTTTTCGCCATTTTATCATTTTTTTCCGTATTTAATAATAAAATATTACAACAAATTATAATTCATATAAAAGGTAATACTGTATTAAAGAAATCTTATAAGTTTCAGTATAATCGAATAATTACTATCACCGGCATAAACTCCGAAAATGCTGTTTTGAGAAAAAACGCGTTGAAAGTTTTAATTATCGGTCTGCGCGCGAAAAAGGCGTCTTCAAAAAACAATGAAAAGAAACACTTGGAGTTCGAATTTCGAAAAACGAAAAACCTCCCCTCCCTTCCTCCCAGAAAAGTCTACGTGATTTATGAACAGCCCAAATAAATTAGATTCTTGAAAATTAAAACAAAGTACGAGAACTTTGAGTGCCATAAGAAGTAATGATAATCTAAGGATGTGAAAGTTATCAAAGAATAGTTTTTCAGATTTTTGGATAACATTCAAGACTTCTGGACGTTTAAATTCAGAAATTTGCAAAAAGAAATAGCCTAATCTAAAAATTTGAGAAACCAGATATCTTTGAATCTCGAAATATGAGAATCTTCTTATGATATATTCTATGAACTTGGGAATCTGAGAGTATTTTAAATCTGAAGTTCTCAAAATATGAAAATCTGAGATTTCCAGAAGCTGCGATCTAAGAACCTGTAAACTTTTTACTCTTTACACCTCGTAGATACAAAAATTCAAATTTAAAATTTATGATACACAATCGTTAGCCATCGGATTTTGATGCGATTTTCTTGCAATAAATCACAAAATTATTCTTGATTGTGAATCTTCATTGGTTATTCCAAATCTTCTAATCTTTTCCCTGAATTGCGACACATCTAACTTCATGATTTTGCAAAACTTTGTGGACATTCTGAGGGTGCCTGACCATACCGCGCAAGATTTTGAATTCCTCCGGGAAAGTGGCCATATTCACATTGTAAACCAAAACTTGGCTTGCGACATATCAAATTATATGATTTTGCAAAACTAGATCGTTCAAGGACATTCTGAGGATTTCTTACCGTGCTAACCATCTGGATTACCCTCCGGAAAAGTGGCCATATTCAAATCGTTGCCAAAACCTGGCTTGTGACACATCAAACTTCACGATTTTGCAAAACTAGGTCATGAAAAGTTGTTTTGAGGATTTCTTACCATACTGGCCACTTAGGAAGGCCCTGCGCCCTGCGATCTGAGTTCCTCCGGGAAAGTGGCCATATTCAACTTTTATTTAAAACCTGGCTTGCGACATATCAAACTTTATGATTTTGTAAAACTAGGTCTTCGGAGGATATTTTGAGGATTCCAGACCATATTGGTCACTTGGGATGACCCTGCGTAATTCGAATTCCTCCGGGAAAGTGGCCATCTTGAAATCGTTACCAAATCCTGGCTTGCGATTTATCAAACTTCATGATTTTACAAAACTTTGTCTTCAGAAAACATTTTGAGGGTGTCTGACCATACTGGCCACTTGGGCAGGCCCTGCGGGATTTTGAGTTCCTCGGAGAAAGTGGCAATAATCAAAGTTTCACCAAAACCCGGCTTGCAACATATCAAACTTCATGATTTTGCAAAACTAGGTTTTCGGAGGACATTCTAAAAATTTCTGACAAAATTGGGCACTTGGAGAGGCCCTGTGAAATCCGAGGTTCTCCGGAAAAGTGGCCATATTCAATTTTTTTCCAAAGCCTGGCATGAGATTTTTCAAACTTTATGTATTCCTGCATGAACCCGCAGGGCTTCCCGAGCAGGACCGAATAACATGATTCCCAGGTATCCAAAATAACAAGTTTTGTTATTCGAGAGCTATTTTGCTTGCAATTCTGAGGTATTTTGCTTAGGTATTTTACCTCTTAATCTGAGCTTTTAAATACCAAGGCCAGTTATCAAGATCAAAATTAGGTATTCATATGTAATTTTCTTCTGCTCGGGATATGATCACAAAACACTGCCATCTGAAACATGGTGACGCTGGTTTGCGTAGCCTGGGCAATATTGTCAATTTGACAATAGCGAAGTGAGGGGTGCCCTGTATATGTTATATTCTCATTTAATTATTACTTTCAACCCACTTTGGGATAATCTTTGCATTCAAAAACCATTTATCATAGGAGCATGGTGCAACATAACGAACATAAATTTGTTTTACAGCATTTTAGCATAACATTTTCATTAAAAATGCACTTCTGGATTTCAACTACTTTTTCCATAGAAGAGTGGCATCCGCTTATAAGCAGTATGGGGTATATTTAGATATGTTTGCTAAGTGGCATTATGCTTGGATACTCCACTTATTTCAGAAATCATCAAACGGGACTCTTTGATCACTCAAATTGTTCTTTTTGAAATTTAACTAGAACTTAAAATGTAACTGTAATTTTATTGAAATCATATCTTATAGAATAATCTGTTGCTTTCCAGATAAAAAAAATCGTATTTCTTTTAATTAAAATTTTATCTATGACAGTTGGAATGCTCAACTCTGTTTTTCAACTTGTCCAGGGCTATAAAGATATTAATACGTACCCAATTTTGCTTTTCAGTAACAAACCTGTCGATATCAGATATATTTTCTACATGAAGTATCATATTATCTAACATATAAACTCGTATAGTCGGGATATGGGAGGGACCATCAGGGCACCCGCTTGAAGTGAATTAGATGAGAAGAAAGGGAATACCAACTCCGCGTTGCCAACTGATTGTGGATAAAAAAATGGGCTCTTCTTCCCATTCATTGGGGCATCCTTTTGATCGATAGCTGAAATTTTGGCCAATTGTTGTTGTTTGAAGGACACTAATCCCGTAAATACGTATAAGTGATAATGCATATCAATCCATTCAACCCGTTTTTGACCCTTCGTACAATGATCTTGATGAGGACAATCAGTGGTTATTAAATCTTGATAAAGTCAAACAAAGAGGAGAGGCCATTGCTGTCGACTTAGGTTCTGTGCTACATTGAGTGTTAGAACATATCATCATATCGTCATAAGACTCTAAGCACGAATTCCGCTTAAAGATTTAGCTCAAACGTAATACTAAGCAACAATATTTTAAAGATCTGAACGAGAGAAAGCAGAAAGCTTAGAGAGATTCACAACAAAATTTGAACCTAAAAATCTATAATTATATTTACTTACAATTCTGAATTTCAAGCCGAATTTTCTCAAGATCTTCAATGAGATGCACTCGACGTTCTCTCCCTCACTCCCTATCGATGTATCCGCTTTCCCTACTTGGAAAGGCAACTTCAATTATTATTGACTATCACTCATAATACTTCACTTTCTATTAAGACAGTTGCTTTCGTCAATATAGAGCTGAAATTATTTAGGACTTATCGTGCTGTACGACAATTTACAGTCGATTTAAAAATCCGCAAGACGCCAGAGAATGTGGCACAGCCTTTAGTAGACATCCCAGGTAACCAATAAGCAGTTCCAAAGCGTCTTTACGGCACCATATCAAGCAATTAAGTCACCTTAAATGCAACATAAATGCTGCTTTACTGCAATGCTAAGATAATGCTTCATTAATGCTATTGTGATTCGAAATGCTTATTACAGGTTACAACCATTTAAATAGCATTTGAAATCCAACTTTACAACAGATAGAATTCAAGATGCTGATATAATGCTAATACAATGCTTGTAGCATCAAAAATGTAGGTTTAGCGTTGATTTACTGCATATGCTAATTGATCAGAAGTAAAGGTCACCAGCCGAAATTGCCACCAGCTCACTTCCGGCACTTACTCCACCATCGTTCTCGAATTCCTCGGCAGCCCCCAAATTCCAACTAACCATCAAGACATCCTGTTCAAACATAAAACTACTTTCACCATTTGTTTAAAAAAAAAAACTTAATTACCAAACTTGATTACTAATAACTAGTCCCATCTGCTCTCCAACCCCTGTCCACATCACATCACGCGCAACCACCCGTCCCCGAATGCTGCTGCTTCTGCTTCTGCTGATGCTGGTGGTGGTGTAAATTTGAAAAGTTTTGACGTCATTGTGCGATCCGACTTGCGTCAAACATAGTAATTATGAAGTTGCAATTTCTGCCATATGCTTCGGTTGGTCACCTAATTAATTTTCGCAAACCGAACCGTTCGAACCGTCCCAAAACAATCAACGCGTGCAAAAAGAAAAAAAAAACTTCATTGAAAGAAAGTTGCGAATTTCCCCCTCGATCCCATCCGGGAAGATTTGCGCAACAAAAAGTTAGGGCTTAGGTTCGCACGATTTCGCTACTCGCCGAAATCAGTTCCGGGATCAAATTCCACTTTCCACCGCCTGGGAGGCGTCGTTCCCTGGTCCACAGACTCCGTCGATCTGCGGGACAGGGGGGAGGCCGTGGGAGGAGCATGATGCATTAGCCAAATTCCATCGCAACCGTAAATGGTTTCGCGAAACCTTCTTCTCCGCTTCGGCATGAACTTGCAGAAAAAAAAACACCTCCCTCGGTAGTACACACAACTACATGCACAACCGACCGACGGGCGCTTCTGACTTTGAACTTACTCTAGGAAAAAGGTACTCTCTCGACGATAATCGAACACCTTTCGTTTAAAATGATCTTCACGTGCCAGCAGCAGTCCGTGAAATTCCAACCGTCTCCACGTTCCGATCCGTTCAACACCACGGAGGGCAGGTACCGCCCCGACCGTTTGCCGTGTGACGTCAATGTTGGTCCCAAAAGGCGGCAAACACGTGCGCGAACTTCGATTTACGGCCTACCTTGTGGGATCGCTGTGACTAGGCGTCTTTCGCTATTGAGGTGATCGAGCCCTCACCCGGTACAGTAAGTGTAACCTCGGTGCGAAGAAATGCTCTGCCGAGTACGATCTTCCACAAGTGAGGAAAGTTTCCATTCGGGACCGCTTCGAGATGGTGGAGTTGGTGGTCAACTTCGGAGCGACGGGTCGCCGCTTGGTATTGGTGAGCAAGTGATCTAGTTTTGCGGCGTTTGTGTTTGCTCCAGCTGAGAGGAGTCAGCTCGCTCTACTAGTTGAGAAGTTGATTGGAATGTAACGGAATTAGCGACCGTTTCGAAGAGCATGAATGTAAGGCTTGATTTTGATTGAGATACAATGAGCATTTTTTTTCGGGGGGGTTTGTTTGGGGAAAACCCGGCTCAATGAACGGTTAGTAGGGCAGTGAATCGAGGTGGTGCTCTGGAGGATTGGACGGTAGGGAGTGAACGGAAGATTCATATAATGTGAAATTAGATGTGAGCACATCTACTGCCAAATATGCGATATAAAAACATTGTAATGAGGCAACGTTTTGTAAATTTGACCAAATCTTGACCTACGAACTCATGTGTTTGATTCCTGATTTTGTTCAAAAATTTCAAAGGCAAAAATTAGAGTTTTTTGGAACAAATTTCATCATAGCATATGTATGCTTTCAGAATTAATTTAAGGACAACTTGATGAACGAAGCAGGATTGGTAAAAATCTTTCTTCTTCTTCTTCTTCTTATATCATTTCAAGCTTATTGCTTGCTCCCAACTTAGTGTTCTGAATGCACTTCCACAGTTATTAATCGACTGCTTTTGGTGCCAGGTACCGTTTTTGCATTAGTATGATTGTGTGGCAAGTACAATTATACCCTATTGCCCAAGGAGTCGAGTAATTTTCATTAATTAAGAAATATCTCGACCAGATCGGGAATCGAACCCAGTCTCGTCCAGCATCTTTCATTCTTGTTATTCTGCAGTAACAAAGAGCATACTTTTTCAGAGCAGAGTTTACTTAACGCATCACAAGATAAAAAATATTTCATTGCACAGTGGTCCAGAATGCGAATTTAGCTGGACAGATACATTATCAGCCTAAGTTTGAAGTTTTGGAGCAACATTATCTTCCACATAGTTGTTTCTAATAACAAGGCGCTTCTTTTGGTGTGAATGAAAACTAGGGTGGTCCTTATTTTCAGAGAAATCTAAAATCTAAAATCTAGTTGGGGCAAACCAAAAAAAACCATTTCCTAACAGCATTTGAGTGCGTAATAAAAATTAGCTGTAATGTTTTTTAATTAACATTATCAACTGTTTACAATAATGATTCCACAAAAAAACCGTAAACCCAATTTTAGGGACATTTTTTTGCTTAGTTCTCAACTATTACCTAATGTATTCTTCACATACTAAAATTTTAATATCGGTGAAATTTTCAACGAAAATGTATGAGTACTTGATTGTATATTTTTTAAATTGTCTTTTTAAAATAAAACTTAAGCAATAATATCTTTTGAGTTAAAATACTAATGTTTTGAAAATAGAATAAACAATAGATCACATGTGAACATGATTCGGTTGTTTCAAAGTTCTTTTATATCATTTTGTTATATTAAATTTAATATTACATAAATTAAATATTGCAATTTTAAGCTATATTTTAAAATGAATTGCTTTAGGTTTTGGTTTTATTTTGGCAAGTGTATTTTAGTTTGCAACTCAGTTACTTTAAAAGTTGAAGCTCAAAAGGTTATCAGTGCTTATTAGACTGAGTTATGGGACACATTCCTTCGTGTAACCATATTATTTGGCTGCCACACAAAACATGAATAAATTCATCATTGTTGATTTAACTTATCAAAACAAAATTAAAAAATTAAAATAAAGATTTGCGAACAAATAGAATAAACAAATTAGAAACATTTCGGTCATAACCCAAGCTACACAAAACTTTCATATTTAGTTGCAGCTACTTGATTGTGACTTTTCTAGTAACAATGAAGTTGATTTCACTGATTGGCAACAATTGTGTTGCTGGGGAAGTATTTAATACAGCAAATTTTCACTATTGATTTCCAAGATTTTTTTTTGTGATCTATACCAAACTAACGGGTAATGAAATTGCGAGCAATCCCAGCTTCGAAAACATGGAAAAATTAATATTACTAGGATTTTATTTAAATTTCCCATGTACCTCTTAACGTAGTCCTCACTTAATTGCTCTTCCGTTTTTTAAAGAAAAAAATTGATAACTTCTGAATTATTATAATTCTTTGTTTCAATGGATTGAACACTTTTGTTGAATGCCAGTCAATGCCAGTCAAGAATCCTATTTTTAGTATGTTATGTATTCCCTTGAACTAGATATAAGTTTGAGTTATTATTTAATTTAGTAACGTTTGATTGTGTGGAATTCAGTAATTTAAAGTTTAAAGTAAACCAGGAATAGGTAAATAAAGAAAATCCCTTTCGAACTACTACTGTTGCTATTGTCCAGACATCTACAATTTTAAGATGTCTGTATAGATAAATATCATAGAAACGCGTCACATGTTAAGAATTGGTTCATAATTATTATAGCCGGTAGTGTATTTAGTTTGTTCGTAGGCGCCATCTGCCAAAAGTTTGCTATGCTAAATGAGATTTTAATATTTAACTCATTTATCCACAGTTTGAACAAGAATAAAGACTTTCACTTTTTTTAAACACTATTTAAAAAAAAAACTTTTTTGAGCGTATTAGTAGAACGATTGTGATTGGGAAATTCTCCTAGTTTCCCAAGAATAAAGAGCCTGTAACGATTTATTATTCCTCAAATAAATCAGAAATCTGTTTTTCCAAAACATAATTTTACACACTTTTTCCTTTCCCAAGCTCTGAAGAAATGCTTTATTCTTAAAGATTTATTCCAGCGCGGTCACATTTTTCATAGAAGAACAGAATATTGGTCCGTAAATCTGTAAGTGTTTAATAAATAAACTTATTGAAATACGGTTTTAAGATCATTTTAATCTCTATATTTTTATGACTAATATTTTGTTGATAACGATGTCCATTTTGAAAAAAAGAAGATATCCTCGCAAGTTTTTAAACATTGGTATCATTTCAATTTTTGGCAACGCGATCTGCATTTGAATTTGATAGTTTAAAAAAATGCTATTGCAACTCTGTAGAAAAATGTCAAGTGGCAAATAGGCTCAGCCTTTGCACTTTTTCCGTTGCTATTGGGTATGATTTAAAGGTACATATCCAAATAAAAGTATCTCTAATTTCTTTCAAGAGAGATTTTTGAAACAAGTTGTGCTTCTTGAGATTGGGTAGAGGACTAAGTGTCTTCTGTTGGAACAAAACAGATGAGCTTGAATTTAAATAGAAGCTACGGGTTGCCATAAGACACGAACAGCTTCCAGAGACTCTATTTCGACTGAATCTTCCCATCTTAATTTTAGGTGGATTAGAATAGATTACTCTTTAGGATCGGCCCAGATCATCGTCTCTAAATTAGCTCTTATGCGTCTAAATTAGCTCTTATGCGTTACTTATCTTGTCTTCCCAATGAAAACCCCCAATAAGAATCTTTTTTCTTCTCCCGGAACTCCTCATGGCATCCTTACCGTTGGTTTAAATTGGTTATAATATTTTGATATAAACCGTCAGGTGCCACATCTCGTCTCAGTAACGCTGCCAGAAAGGATAATGAATGGATCTGTTATGGATCGCACGCATAACTTCTGTCTTGCTACATTCTTAGCAGCAACAGGATCTACGATCGAGGATGAAACCAGAGCAAATCCGCCAGGATCATTTCAGACTGAACGTGATGGTTCGTTGTTTCGAAAGATGAAGATACGGCCACAATGCCATTTTGCATTCCAACTTCCCAGGCGCTTTACCATGCAAAAAAAAAGCCAGAAATCATTCATCCTCCTTCAGTTGCCACGAGTATAGCATTCGTTGAGTTTATGGAAGTATTTGATTTTTGATTTGATTTTTTTTAACACTTCTTTTAAAGTTTTTTATTACTTCCAAGTAGAATGAATATTCTAGACGCACGGTAAATAGTCATCAAAACTGGGAAAGTTCTCTCCAGAATTTCTTGAAAAATCATCTTAAATTTGATGGAAGTTTGTTGCTAACCTTCTGAGAAGTTCATTTCACCGAAACTTTTTGGAAATCCTCTCTTGAATTTCAAAGAAAATTCTCTTAAATTTTTGGAAGTTTCTTCCTGAACTTCTAAGAAGTTCTCTTCTGTACTTTTCGGAAGTTTTCTCCTGAACTTCGGGGAAGTTTGTTCCTGAACTTCTGAGAAAATCTTGCTCAACCTACTAGGAAGGACCCACTATTCTTCTCGATAGATTCTTTCTGTGCTTTGTTTCTTCATGAGTTTTGAGAAATCTTCATTCTGAACTTCTGACATGTTCTCTTCTGGACTTCGGGAAAGCTCTCTAGCATTTCTGGGAAGTTCCAGCAATAATTTTGGGAAGTTTCTTCTGGAACTTCTGAGAAGTTCTTTCTTGAACTTCAGAGAAGTTCTCTCCTGAATTTCAAAGACGTTCTGAGCTTTGTGGAAGTTTGTTTCAGAACTTTTGAAATATGTTAGATAACGACCCACCTGGTTAGGTTCTTCCTGAACTTCGGAAAAGTTAGTTTTTCCTGTCCGTCTTGAATTTTCGGGAAAACTCCAAAACTTCTGGAATGTTCCAAACTTCTAAGTAGTCCTGTCCCATAAACATTTTACTGAAACTATAAATTAGAAGAAAAATCCATCTTCTCATACTAATAACTCGACACTGAAGAAGTCTGCACATTGTAGACGAAATACGCGTATCTGTCGAAGATAAGCAAAGGTAGTTGGAATTAAATGGAGATTGCTAATTTTTCTTCTAATTTATAGTTACAAGTATTCCACTAAACAGCTCAAACCCACTAGGATTTTCCTGAAGCTGAAGTGCTCTCCTGTTTTTCTGGAAAGTCCTCTTCTTAACTTTTAGGAAATGTGATCTTGACCTTCGAAGGTGTTTGATCCTGATTTTTTTCCTGAAGTCAAAATAATGTTTTAGTGTGTTACCTTGCTCAGTCAATTACCCTGTACTGATGAAAATCGCATATCAAACCATACTCTTTCACGACAAAATGTGAAAGATCAGTCACTTTTTCGAAGTGATCGATTGAGTCGACTAACTCGATTTTTTTTCGTCGATCTCGACATTTGTCGATGTCGAGCAAAGTAACGGTCGACTCGATTTTTGCAATTGGCCCCATAGTAAAGCATTCGAGGTATTTGAGTACAAAATGATGCACGTTTGTTGCGTGCATCCTATATCAAGGACTTCGTGATCTCAACATCGTTGATAGTTTGTAGACAATTCTCTGAGCTACCAAGCTCTTTTTAGTTGGGATCACCACTAGACTTTTCGTTTATTAAAAATCCTTACTCCATCGTAGTATTTGCGACAGGATGAGCAGTTTTTTAACAAATTTTGTCAAATTGCCTAATTCTTCTTGGAATGATGGCTTCAAGTCGTATGGTACCCAATTGCCTTGCTTTTGGATCATTCCTATGGCTTCCAAATGGTTGGAAATGGCTTGTCGAATCACACCCACTGAATCTGTAAGTTCGTGTTGCGTAATTTACTTGCGGTAATACCTTCCAGTTGACAGTCGGCCAAACGACGAAAATTCCCGACTTTTCCCGCATATTTTCCGCTGCAACGGGTCCGCAAATCATCTTCTACTTGATCGATCCGACTATTTTCCTTGTGCCCGTCAGATAACTATCGAGAATCATTTTTACTGGGCTGTCGTATACTCTTAGAAATTTTACACGAGACGTGTAAATAAAATAAAAGATTTCGTATAAAACTATGCCTCCTGAAACTGATACATACGCAATTCGACAAAAGATGTGTTTGATTGAATTTATTTTCTCATCCTTTTTAACTCATTCTAATGTGATAAAGGGCGACTTTATGTATCGGTCCTAGGAGACAGAAATTTACATGATATTTTGTTAGTGTGTAAGACATTCTCACGACATGGCCAGCTTACCGTAATCGAGCCGAACGATTGGAGGTTCTCCCAGTAACTGATGCAATTTGTGGTTCATTACCCAACACATTCCGTTGAAAGACACCAAGACACGTTGGTCCTTCGCTAGCAATGCCCATGTTTCGTGGCCGTAGAGGACTACCAGTCTAATAAATGCCTTGTTGATGGTCAACTTTGTAGCTCGGCAAACTTTGTTAGAACTTAGCGTCCTTCGGAAACCAAAGCAGGCACGATTGCTAGCCTTAATGCACCATTGTACCTCTTTACTGGTGCCGTTATCGGCGGTTCCCAATGACCCAGATACATGAATTCGTTTATCGTCGCGGCTATCCGAACTCGGTGTGGTAGGCTATCCTTGTCTTCTAGTGAGCCTTTTCCCGTCTTGTATTTTGTCTTTGGCACATTGATGACAAGCTCAATTCAACATGCTTCACTCGTGTCTATCCACCCTCAAAAGCAGTGTTAAATAGCGACCATGATAATCTATCACCTCGCCGTTTTTCCGAGTTTCGAAGGATCTCGAAAGTGTCCCTGAGACTCGGACGACACAGATGACTCGATCCATCGTTTCTTTGACCAACCGCGTCAGTTCATTTGAACATCCATATTCTTCCATAATCTGCTATAGCAGGTCTCGATCGATTGTCTCGTAAGTTGGGGGAATGTGATCGAAATTTTGGCAAATCGTAAGTGAAATTGATTTTATGCTGGAATGATCAAAATTGATGTCCTTGAAGAAGCAACAAGTTATCTCTAAGATAAATGTAACGAACACAGTAATCCGATTCAGGCAGTACTCTGCATGTTTATCTTTGCTAAATTTGGCAAGAAATTGCATCAAATCTAATCTTCCGCTAAAGCTGCCAATTCGTAAAAGCATCCTGGAAAATGATGGCTTCCTGAACGATCATTTTTTTGCGAAGCATGTGCCGCAGACGACTGCAAGACTGCTCCACTACTTTGAATCAAATTAAGGAAGAAGGCGTGGGCCTCCCATACCAAACGTTTTCATTTAGTGTTTAATAATGTGATGATTTGTATTTTATCGTTGGGAGCATAGATGCTAGAGAGATAAGTTTATGCACATTTTGCCTGTGGGTGGACTTTAAGCATTTGAACCAAATGTCTGGCAATAATTTGCCAATGTGTTAGCGCCTTATCTCGCTCCTAAACTTTGCAAGAAAATGTATGTAAATGTGCTTACTGAACAGTTAATCCATAAATTTAACAACCAATATATACACGGTGTTCAATAAGTTCGGATACACTTTCAAAATTTGTTAAAAAAATGAAAACATGTTTTTTTATTTTTTGGATTTATGTTTTTGAAAGCTATGTTTACAAGGAACGTTTACAACATTTCTCTTGGAATGACCCCCCCTTTGTACTCCTTAACGAGCTTCAAACGTTTCTCGAACGCGTCGCAGGCGGCACGCACGGACTGCATGGGCATTTCGTCCCAGATTTTGAGAATTACCGTCTTGAAATGATCCAAAGTGCTGACCTTGTATTCGTTCAGCTTCGCCATCATATAGGACCAAACAAAAAAGTCGAGAGGATTCAAGTCCGGGGAGCTGGGAGGCCACAAAGTTTTGTCCAGAAAGTCGGTTAAATTGTCCCGACACCAGGCTTGAACCACATTTGCCGTATGGGCTGGTGCACCGTCCTGCTGGAACACGTAGTGCTCATCGCCGTAGAGGCTTCGGAGACTGGGGGCAACAACCTTTTCCAAAACCTCAGTTTTGTAGTACGCCGCGTTGATTTTGACGTTTTTTTCAATAAACACCAAGGGTACCTTACCACGTTTGCATACTGCCCCCAAACCATCACCGACGCGGCACTTTGGAACCGAGGGATGTTTATATTGGATTCAGGAATGCTGTCCCTCGATGGCGCCCACACCCGGTCATTTTGCACATTGTGCGGCTGCTGCAGCACGAACAGTTTCTCGTCCGAAAAACAAACTCCTGACCAGCGTGCCGAGAGAGGATCCTCTTAGCTCGATACAACCGCTTTTTGCTGGTAGCCTCCGAAACGCCATGGACCTTACGTTTTTTGTAAGGCCTGAAACCAAGGTCCTTGGTGAGTATGGTGTGAGCGGTTCCAATGGAAACGTTGAGATCTGCAGCCGTTTTCCGGATTGAGCGGTTCTTTTTGCGCCGAATTCGCTCCCTCACGATCTTGATGACCCGTGGCGTCCTCGCTGAACGCGGCCGACCGGATCTCGCACGGTCATTGGTCGAGGACGTCTCCCGGTATCGCCTGATGGTCGTGTAGACAAAGTTCCGCTTGACCCAATGCGATTTCAGCAGCCGGAATATATCGCCGGGTCGCTCACCGTTCAAAAAACGCTTAATTACGAAGTCCCGATACTCTTTCATCGCGCGTAACAAACGAACAACAACTAACAGAATGTCAACACCGCGCACATTCGGTAGCGTATGAATGAAGCTAAAGCTGACACCAATACCAATGCAGAATATGTACATGGCGCATACCTACGCAATGATGAAAACTTGTATTCGAACTTATTGAACACCGTGTACATTAATTGTTATGTTATATATTCTCCGTGCGAGGAGTAACGATTATGATGTAGAAGGAGATGTTCGCTCATCACCATGAGGCACCGAGAGTGAACAACAATGTTTTTGGCTAGAATGAAAGATATGAAGAGAAAGTTTTGATAGTTCCGCTAGTGTGCGGCAGGCTTGGAAATCTAACAGATGTTTTATGAAAATTGAGCGAAAAGGGCATGTGTACAGTGGTACTCGAACCAACGACATTTTTGCCTAACATCCCACTGCGGGGTAGGTCGAAGCACGGACTATGTCCACCACTTCAACAGGCAAAAATGTCCGGTTGGAAGACGCTCATGTACCACTGTGGCTTGTATAGTTATTCTGGCGATCTATTGTGTGCACTCTGTTTACTGATGCGCACATGGGAATATACCAATATATGTATATTATTTTCTGACAGGATTAGTGAAGGCACTACCTTCAATGAAGTTAGTTTACAGACTTTACAATCCATCAAAAACCTGCGTACAAACAATCGTAACTGTTGAGGAACTGTTATTAATAAATCCGCAACCAAATCGCATAACTTTGCAGAGATAACTAGAGGGTAAGTATTTTTACCCGAAAATGCAAACAACACCGATGGCACAACCTTGCGATAAGCAACAGCATTGTTCAGTTATGGACTTATCGTAAATCAATTGATTAGCGCCTAACAAATACCTCCAATCCTTTTTTTTAAACAAACTGGTTTATACCTGAAAAGATAAGAGAAAAGAAACGATTAGTACAAATGCTTACCAACATTCAAATTGAGCTAACTTAAAAAAAAATCAAGAGATAGGCGGATATAGACTCCTCCCCACCTGTAAGTATGTTACCGAACAGCGTAGGTTGCGTACAGGTAAATGCCGTTTGCAAAGAGGGAGTAGTGGCCGAGGCATTCATCAAATTCCTAAACTGATTGATCAATCTCCACGGTCGTCGTAGATTGGCTTAAATATTTCAAATTTTTCAAATTCCAAGTTTAATATTCACATCAAACTCCCCATCGGGACAGGAGGACTGACTGCGCGTTTAGCATTAGCGATTAGGACGACGACTACACGGCATAGCGCCGAAGGAGCTTCTGCTGGCTGCTTGCGAAGGTCCAAGTTTCTGGGAAACATTCACGAATTTATTCGTTCGTCTGTTTTACGACCACTAGTTAGACAATCAAAAGAGTTGCGTGTCGGCGCCGATGGCACCGTTTCGAGCTTGGATAATTTTTTTTTTCTTCCATTTTTCTATGAGCCGATTATCATCAGCACACAAAGTTGACACGAATCGGAGCATTCGGGAGCGAAAGAGACGGAACGGGGCAAACAAGCTTCACCAAGGTGGAACAATTCTGTAATGTTAGGTAAAATTAGAAAACCGATCATTGAAAATAGCGCACAATTCATTCACAACCGGCGATCAGGGCAGGGCCAGCAGAGCCATCGATGAAACGATGAATGAATGTATGAATGAAAACGAAACGAAAATTTGTATTCCGCCCCGTGCGAGTCAATACATTATCACTTCTTCTTCTTCTTCTGCTCCGTCATCATCATCTTGCACCACCACCAACTGGGTTTGATTCGATGATGATGATGATGATGATGATGCTGGTGTGTGCGGCGGTCTAAAGTTCGCGCCGAGAGAAAGAGGCAGTTTGGAATTTTAAAATACAAAATAATCAGCAGCAGCGGCAGCAGCAAACCAACACACCGAACAAGTCGTCGGCAGCCGTCCGTTTTAGGTGATATGAGATCGCTCGAACGGTATCAACAACATCCCATAAGCTCTCGCTGGCGGATAGATAATATAAATACACTGGAAGCAAGGAAAACAACATTCCTCAAACAAATAGGCGTTAGGGGTTGTTCAGTTTTTTTTTGTTTGTGGTTGATTACCTTTTTTTTCTTCCTGGTGATTTCGTGAACTGCTAGACCAGTTTCGTTCCGAAACTTTCTGATTTGAATTGGACTTTGCTGCTGCCGCAACGCAAAAAAAGCTCAAAGACCTGTTGCTTTTCTGAAAGTCCATGAACTGTTAGAGTCCTCGATTGCTAGTCGGTTTTGCGTTCGTAATTCGTTAGAAGTTGAAGTACTTTCGGTATCTGAAAACTTGGAAGTCTGGTCCGAAGGTCTTTTTGTTGACAGGTATGAGCCACTGATACTAAGAATAGCGACACGAAAAGTTATTTTTGGTCACAAAGACAATTCTCTTTTTCTTTTTTTAAGAGCTTTGGCAGCAGTTCATAGAAAGATTTCAAGGCAAGACTCGTGACAAAATTTGCAGTAATAATTTCCCAAAAGTGTGTACAAGAACGCTCGATAGCGGACCAATTTCACACCACAGCCACCACACACACTAATCATGTGCAAAAAAATCAACAAGTTTCGATTGAAAACGGCTGAGTAATTACGATGATAGAGGGAAATTGGTACCCTACCAGAGTAGTGCTCCACTCTATACAGGAAAATAACTGAATTTCATAGGAACGCCATAAGACTGAATCGGTCATTGAGTCAAATAGGTCATTAGACCAAATGGGTCACAAGACCGAATCAGTGTAGTTAGTAACAATTTTAGTCTTATTCCAGCAGTATAGCACTCCTTCCGGCTTTGTTGATGAAACTACATTCAAAACAGTTTTGTCTACCAACACCTCTCTATGCATCTTTAAATCCAAAATGTATATGAAGTGGCCCAATCTTGGATGGTTGTGAAAACCAATTAATAAAACCTTTACAAGACCATACAAATTTTGAAATTTCTCTAGTGAAAGATGTTATGACCCCTTGAGAACCTTTATAAAACCTATTGGCTGTCAGCAAAACCAGCATAAAGCCAAATGGCCACAACTGGCAGACTTGACGGTGATATCGTGGCTGGTTTTTGTTATTCTGCTTTGTTCGATTATCTGCTCTTCTGATTCATTTAGCAGTAAATAATATCTAAGAAAAAAGTTCTGATGTTACGGAAAATTTTGTTTGATAGCAAAATATCCAGAACAAATTGAGTTTTCTTTATAGCTTATCATGCTCCAAATCATATGCACATTTAATTTTGTGATGATATTGGCACGATAAAAGCCGAAAATATATTTGCGCCTCGGAGATGCGCGTTTAAATCAACAAAAACAAGATTGAAACAAATAAATTCGAAAAATTAATCATGAATTTCCTGACAATATGGAATGGAAATGTCATAC